>NQIM01000010.1:196944-229306 GCA_003426235.1 Xylaria polymorpha | reverse complement strand
AAAAAATATTTTAACATCTATACTTTTTATATAATATTACTATATAAATATAAATATATATAAACTTTAAAAATTATAATAAGTTAATTTACTTAATTTTATATATAAATTAATTAACCTTATATTTTTAGCTATTTTACCCACTTAGTTAACATGGGTCTAATATTTTAATTGATAATTTTAAGGGGTGCCCGTGAGGGCAGTGCCCGTGGGACCCCTGCCTAGCTTAGCGGTGAAGTACTTAAATGTTAGGTAGATTGCAGTTACTTTGTTATGGTTTATAAATTAATTTACTGTTAAAGGGTTTGCTGGTATAAGTTGGCAACTTTACTTAGACTACTACTAGAAGTGTATCGAGATGCTAAATTCTCTTCGCAAAAGGAGTTGTGAACACAAAATATTTTTAAACAAACAATACATTTTTTTTCCCCTTCTTTTTATTTCAATTACCATCGCCCTGTAACTTTATGTGGGCGCTATATGAGGCACTAGGATCAAGGATTTATTCCATTCTACTTAAGGATTCATGTATCTCATGTTCCAGCCCTTCGGATAATAGGTGTATCGAAGCTCGAAGACAGTTAGCGGCAGCAGAACTGGAGGCATCGTTCTACTGATATGATGGGTCAGCAGACACCTTTGTACCAAGTGTTCGATATTTTGATAATGTGAAATGGAAGCCCAGCGGCTAAGGGGCAATGACGGTCAGGAGCGGCTATATCCGTGATACCACTGACACCACCGCCACGAACAGTTAGCAGATGCCTGCGTTCCGTGGGAAAAGAACAACGTGACGCCAAAGTAAGGCTATTGTGCTAAGAACGCACACTTTGTTCAAGTGTCAACGGTTCAATATTCTAGTACAATCTCTAATGCACGATCTTGAATCCTCGTTTATGGGATGTTCTTTGTTCTACAATGTTATTACATGAAGTGTCGTTGAATACCTTTGACATCGATATCACAAAGTGACGTAATCACCCAAGACTACTCGGTCTTGATTTTGACAGACTCCCGCATTTCGGTTTCGTCATATTTGACTCAAGGAAATTCTGTATAATGGGCTAGATACCCCTGCAATTTCCATAGGTTGGATTGAAAATCGACTGTGCGGTGGCCTTTCAGCATAAACAACGACCCTCCTGCGAACACCGCAGCTTCTTTTCTAACCTTTTTAGCCTCCTCGGCCCCTAGGAGCATGGGGATGTTGTACACTGCTACACTAGTAGTTAAACCATTGTTAGTAATATCGTAGGTGGCAAATGGTCCTGGCTGGACCCCAGGTTTAGGGGCTTCGCCAGGCTCAGCATTGTCTCCGAACCACAATATGGAGCCCCTATACCCGTACTGCACATCGTCCCAACCGTGACATTTCACAATGTAGCCTCGACCGTCCTCAGTGCAAAGCCTTGAGAAGTAAAGTAGGTTTTGGACAATCTGGTGACGCATCCGATCTAGGATGAAGGAATCCATATCTTCGCGCCACACGGCCTTACCAGAAAACTTAGCGTAGAGGGAACTGGAACCAGCTAATAGGCGTTTGGCGTGTTGTTTGAAACCCACTCCGGTTTTCGACAAGGCGGAGACGAAGTCTTGCCTTGCGAGTACGTATGCTGAAGGTCCGTATGGTTGTGAAGCTTTTGGTTGAACAGCGGCAGACGTTTTTATACTGGACTCCACCCGAGGGGAGTCTGGCCCCCCTCGGTCTATTCCGGGTCCTGACTGCTCATTGTGGCATTCTTCACCATTCGTCGAGGGTTCGTCGCTGGCTGTACCCGCTTGAGGGGGGTCGGCCGGCGCTTCCTGTCCTAAGTTGCGTGGCACCCACCACGGCTGGCCGGTTTCCGGGTGGGCGATAAGTTTGAAGGACTGTAGGAAGAAGGAAGGAAGCCGTGTCCGAGACCCGGGGCATCGACGTATCGGTGTGGCGAGAGCAGACGCTATCATAGAGTTGGCACTTCAGGGGCCTCGCACGATTTGGTGAGGAACAGCCGGGCGAGGGCCAAACTGCACTCACCATATGGACTGTTGCGGAACTGGCGCTCGACGGAGTTCTGGGCTTTCCCTTGTTTCTGCTTCGGAACTTGATAGCGCGTGGTCATTTCCCAGTAGGAAGGGTCCATGATAGGTGACAAGGGAAGGTCGCCGATGGCAGTGGCTATTGTCTTGTTTTGCTGGTCGATATCGAAGCGCGGATGGGTTGCGGCGGCAGTGCTGTGAGACACGATGGGAGAGGCATGGTTCTGGGGCCTCTCAGTTGACGAGCGGCGACTAAACTGCGCCCAGGGAGGTGGGTGGCATTTCGACTGGCCAATTCTGGCGCCTCTCCATGGCAGTGTTGTACATGCTTTCATGACCACATTTGATCAGGAGGAGACGGTGGTAGAAGTCGGCAGGTAGACGCAAGTCGGAGGGATCATCTTGATGGAGGTTGACATGGGAGAAATCATAGGCCATCAGATAGCGGGACGCTTATCGAGAAACATCAAGGGTGGGGTATCCACTGAAGCACTGTAACTAACTAAATGATGAGGTAATAGTGCAGAACCGGCGCTGGGGAGCTTAGGCTACTGCATGCGCTGCCGCATCTCTGCGCTGCAATGCAGTAATATAGGCCAGGTATACCATTTACCGACCCTTCGCATAAACCCTTTTCTGTCTTCATTCTTTACTACAAACCGCCATGAACTGTCAACGCCCGATCTGGCGGTTGGTCAGGCACCTACGCGCCAGCCCTGTCAAATCCTTCTCCCACGTCCCGGCAAGGCAATTCCAACACCAAGCCCCCCAAGCCTCCATTCCCCTACCATATATAACCGAAGTCACTGTAAGCATTCCAATCACATTGAGCCGCATGTGTGCAAGGCTAACCATGTAGTCTGGTGGCTGGCGAACCTGTCCGTGGCCAATTCGAACCTGTACGCTGAATCAAGACTGATTTTCCTTGCGCAGATGACATCTTCTCAAAGCTGCTTCAAGTAAGTATTCCTTCCAGTTCTATGCAGTAAATGGGCTGATGCCGATGGACCTTTAGGAACGCATCGTTTGCCTCAATGGCCCCATCGACGACACCGTCTCTGCCTCCATCGTGGCCCAACTGTTATGGCTCGAATCCGACAATCCTGAAAAGCCCATTACCATGTATATACACTCGCCCGGCGGCTCGGTCACGGCTGGACTTGCTATTTACGACACCATGGCCTACATCCGATCACCGGTGTCGACAGTGTGTCTAGGCCAAGCGGCATCCATGGGTTCATTATTACTTACCGGGGGCGAGAAAGGGAAGCGATTCGCCTTGCCACACAGTAGCATTATGATACACCAGCCACTCGGCGGCACCCAAGGCCCAGCAAGTGACATATTGATCTACGCAACCCAAATCCAGCGTACACGGGAGCAAGTCAACGAGATATATAGGAAGCATCTCAATGATGCAACTGGCCATGAAAAGTACACGCTCAAGGATATCGAGGACATGATGGAGCGTGACAAATATCTCACGGCGCAAGAAGCTAAAGAAACCGGCATTATAGATGATATCCTCACGCGGAGGGATGTTAAGAAGGCGCAAAACGACGGTGCCGCGAACAACAACCAGAATCAAGGCTCGTAGGGCTGAAGGATATCGCCGAATCAAACCAAAAGTAGGCAAGGGAGGACCAGGTTTCAGGCCTAGCTAATGCGTATAACCGCTTGTGACAACTTATAGTTGAACAATCTAATGACGTATGGTGGTGTCGCAGATTGAGCACTGTTAGTAAGGGCTTGCACTACTGTTGTACAATTAATTACCTGGCATTCTGCCTACCTATGATGGATAATGATATGAGATTCCCGCTATGGTGACGCACAACTCACCAAATAAAGAAATAAACGATGGGAAGGAGATTGTCGAAAATTTATCGTTGAGTGTCCCACTACTGGTGATGGCGGGACGGGTGACATTGGCTCATCGATGTTCCCCCATCTAGAACCCCATTATCTAGTGTAGTCACCATGTGAGATCTGGTTGATCACTCGGCAGAAGCCGCAACTTGCAGCTTTACTGCAACCTACTAAGTACTACCTAATAGCACAGTTGACCAGGAATTGGTGGTACTGCATGCTGTTGTCCTCTCTACATATGTGTCTAGATACATATGCAGATCTATACCCCCCCAGGTGCAAGTAGGCTAGAGTATATACTGTACATGCGTAGAATATAACAGTAAGTATTATACCTACCGCCCTGAATACATGATAAGACACGTTACACATAAAATGGTTGGACAAATTACAAGTAGTTTGTCGACGACAGATGGGGCTTGAGGTAGGCTAGATGCCATATCATAGGCATGATCTAGACGTTGGTTTCGTTTCGTACTAAGTATGCTTTTTTATTGTCGCGATGATCTTAATGAACTAGCCCGACGATCGATCGAAGCTCCCTCGTGGCAACAGGGAATCCCATCCCTTCCGACTTCCTAGCTACCGTTCACTATCGATCCCGAGCAAATCAGAACTCGCCCGTGCCTCTTATAGCTCAAGACATCCCGAGATGAATCAGAACACCAACCGCACGCACCAACCTAAACCTAACCACGGATCCAGAGCATACGTGATTGGCGCACAGAAGTTCCCGATGCGGTAATCAGGGACTTTTGTCAAGATCGGGCCAGATCTGTCAGGGGATCGGGCTCTGCGATTCGCTCGACGCTCTGCCCGCCTTTAGTGTCCGGTAGTTGGACTGCAGAACCGGATGGCGTCTCTAGTGTGACAGCTTTGGGGGGGATCTGGGGCGAGGGTGACAGACTGACAGAGGGAGAATGACGGCTAGACGGCTCCAAGCAAGGCCGTTTTGCACCAGAACCCTCCTTAGCCGACCCTTGACCCTGCAGCTTTCTCGATTACTTATTCTGCATAGAAGGCGGCCTCTAAACCTTGTCCCGTCTATTCTAGCCATTATAGCTAAGTAACCTTAGGTATTAGATAGCGATTCTCCCCTCCAAAGCTAAGTGAAGCCGGGAGAGGACTTCTTCTTTATTCCAACGTCATCTAGGCCCGGAGACCGACCACCCCATCTGGCGCCTCCTTGTCTCACAGTGACTCCAACTAGCGGATGCGATGGTGCTAAGAATAAGAATAAGGATAAGGTTGTGCAGGTAGCCAAAGTCCCTCATCCGTCAGTGCCAAAGTCAAAGTCAAAGTCAAAGTCAAAGCAAAGGCAAATAAATGTAAAGGCGCGTTGAGACGGTGCGATGCTGATTGCCCGACCGACCGCCCGCCGCCCGTCCGCCCGACCCTCTTCCTCTTGATTGGTGACCCGAAATGAGATTCTTGCAGCAATCGTGCCGCGACGCGGGTACCTATCGATCGGTACTGTACCTACCTACCTAACCTTACCTAGGCAGGCAGGATAAGACGCCCCTGGACCCTGACCCAACCGAAGCACTGGTAACTGCCCCAGGTGGTAACTTACCCCACCGCAAGATTGAGATTGAGCTCTTGGAGCAGGTGCTCTTGCTCTTGCTCTTGCTCTTGCTTGTCTCGTCTGTTTGTGCAACCCCTTCTTCCCTGTCGCTTCCCCAGCTCCCCTGTGTTTTTTTTTTTGTTTTTTGCGTACTGTCTTGCAATCTGTCTTGCATCCTTGCCTTGTCTTGTCTTGTCTTTGTCTTGTCTCATCTTCCAAGTTATATGCTATCTGATATCCTGGCCACCACCATCACCACCACCACTACTACTACTACCACCACTACTAGGTACTACCACCACTGGCAGTTTGCGTGGCCAATCGTGCACGGCCCATTGTACCATATCATGTATAATAATATTTATTGTGCCAGCCTACAACGTGTCGCCACTCCGCGGTTTTAAACCTCGACTTCGCATCTCTGCCATCATCTCCCGATCTTGGTTTGCACTTTTCTTTGTAGCCGCCCAACCTCTATAACCAGCAGTCACACCCTTTGCATGTCTTTGCTTGAGGGCAGTCCGCCCGCCATTCCACAGTATCACGATGAATGAGTATATCTTCGTGGCCGACAGCCATGTGCCGATGAGCACACCTAACTCGGCCCTGGTTGTGGCGCATCGGCCTCAGCGCTGCCCCGTTGTGCCGTCGTCGGTTTTCACGCCACCCTCGTCTCTCTCACCTCAGTCTATTCAATCGCCCCCTTCGCAGAGCCCCCCCTAGTAGACCTGCCATCGTCCGTAGCCATGAGCTCGAACCAGTCACGCCCACTCCGACCCAGATGCAGTCGGTCTTCTCATCCCAGACCGGCGAGGCGTACCGCTCGCAGCAGCACACGGCCCAGGTATGGGAGTCACATAAGGAAGAAATTCGCAGATTGTATCTGGATGAGAACCGGCCGCTCAAGGAGGTCATGACCATAATGCGCCAAAGGGGGTTCAGAGCTACGTGAGTCGCCTGTTCGACCGTGACATATCTGTCACCTCCTAATGTGATTGCTAGTGTGAGGATGTACAAATCACGGTTCGACAAGTGGGGTTTCAGCAAGAATAACAGCAAACGCGAAGTTGTCACAATGCTTCAAGTCCAGCGCCAACGTAATGCGCTCGGCAAGCGGACAACCTTTCAACGAAACGGGCGCGAAATTGCAATCGATGCTTACCTCAAGCGCAAAGGCATCTCACAATATGATCTTGCAGAACCAGGTATAGCAGAGAGTCTCCCAGAGCATCTTCGATGCGTCACGCCGCCACCCGAAGCGCCACTAGTTATCCAGACAGGAGGAGCGCTTTCATTACAGGAGCTCGTGCTTCAGACTGCGAGAGACCTGGCGTGGAACCCGTACTGCCCTGCCGACTTCCCTCTTGTGACTTCTGCCGCTGTTTATCGTGCCGACGCGTTGCGGTGCGCCATTACAGACATAACGAATGCAGACTGGCTATTCTACGTCGGTCATTACGGCAGAGGTGGCGTGATGTGTGAGCAAGGCTTCAAGTCATTACATTTAATGGTCACTAGGCCGTCTATTTTCGGACTACTCCATTTGCTATTATTTCACCTCGACGCCTATAACAAGGGCATAGTAAAGGAAGTATGGAGATATTTAGCTGCATATTCAGCGACGATCAAAGCCGACGGGCCACTCGCTCGACTATTTCAGGGGATATCTAAGTTTATCAACACCCACGAATTTGACGAATATTGGAATTTGATTTTCGAGTGCACCGAAAAGCTTTTACTTATCGACGAGCAAAGCTCGGGGCTCCCCGAAGGGACAATAGCACGACTCTACCCATTGATCTTCATTCCGCGAGCACATCAGTACAAGCAAGGACCTTACCGCCGTCTTCAGAACAGATGCGACTGGGGTCGGTTAACTCGCGGCACAAGGCCGCGAGTCCCCGAGGAAATGGCCATCTACGAGGCCAGCGAGCTTCTGATTATCGGTGCACAAAGCAATTGGCAAGGCGAAAGGGTTTTTGAGCTCGCCGAATCCGTGCTCGAGAAGACGAAGAAATTTGCGTATAACGTCGATTTCTTCATCTACATTGCCCTAAACGCGCTCGCGAACTACTACCGTGCAGATTTCAAACCCGGGGACCCGATCAGCAGCCCCAAACATCAACTCTCTATCCAATATCTAGAACAGGTCTGCCAGCTATCTGAAGGCAAATGGGATGCCGACCTAGGATATTTTATGGGCGACCTTGAAAAGCTAGAGGAGTGGCACCGTGAGGCAGGCGATACATTGATGGCCGATAACGTGCACAAGAGATGGAGACACTCGCTCGAACTAATTCCGCAGCAGTGGGAAAGGGTGCATGAGATTGCATTGTGATGAAGAACTTGAGTCTGACTATCTATCTTACCCCGCTTAGGGTTTCGAGCAAGTCACTCGGCGAACGATACCTCTACCACAAACTATATCGCGCCAGTAAATGCCAGTAAAATCTAGAGAAGCTGAGAGTCTAACCCAAGCGTTGATTTATGCGGCTACAGTTAAAAATATAATATAATTATATGAATCCACCGTTCCTCGAAACCCATCACACTCCATACCGCGACATTACCCTACAACCAGGCGTGTGCTGCTAATTTTTGTGAGGCTACACAGACAATATACACTCAAGAGCATACAGTATCTAGTTCGAACAAGTAGGCCTCCCAATTCAATAGCAGCTTAGGTCACGACACACTACAGTACACCGCTTGCGCATAACCTACGAATACCTCGTGTCGCAATCGTATCGCTCTTTTAGGAGACCAAATGCATACTTATTCTATAAGATGCATGTCAGACGAAGGGTTACAGGCATTGGCTATATTCGGACCGTTGTTTCTCCCATGGTACTATACTGTTACCATAATGGTTCCACATAAGCCATATCTTATAAAGAGGCAGGTCGATAACACACATGCGCTGCTTACCCTATGGGAGGGGTCGGGCGAACTACGTACTGGAAATGTCTCGGAATACATTGTGTCCCTCTAAGACAAGTTTCATTTCGTGCATTGATTGACGGATCATAAAATCGGGATACAGGAAGCATCAAGCTGCAGCTAACAATCGCCCACATGCTTGATAGTCTTACGGTCCCCCAAAGAAGCTATCCACTTTCCTAACAAGAGCTCGAGGCTGCTCTGATAGGCCGGTAGGGTAGTAGCCCGCGTCTTACCACGTCGGTAAACTCACTCAAAAACCGGGGAGTGCATGAAGTTGGGGGTGGGATGCAGCGTGCCAGCCTACCTTGAACACGGAACACGTCGGTATGCACTCCATCGAGGCGATCGCTTGACCCCCCTCGGGGTCTGATTGGTGATGCTGGGGATTCTGGATTGGTTGGTCGCTTTGCCGGGGCCTACTTGTTGGTTGCCATCAATCAAACACTCTGCATTGCATGACGCATTAAGGCTAGTCATTCTGCGTAGAATAGGGGTGGGAGAGGGAAACAATACCTGGAAAGTTTGCTTTGAGAAACGCAACGCAACGCGACGCGACGCATGACCATGGTGTGATGTGAGCTATCGATCGGAGGAGGCGACGAGCAATCAGGATCGCTTGCTTACTTACTTTCAATGGTGCGCTCGAAACTTGCTTCGGCCGGCAACGCAGATTCGATTCTGACAAACACGCATTGCGACTGTACCATGTGGATCGATTATGATTATGGGGGGAGATCACTCTTTGTGTGACTATCGGGGACCAAATTATGGGTACCTAGGTACTGGGTCGGCAGGCAAGAAGACATAAGACGGCTAAGACTACCCTAACCTATATGAGCGGCCCCCAAGTTGTTGGAGTAGGGTGGTGGTGGTGGTGGTGGTGTGCTTGGAACATAACCGCATAACGTTCCAGTCAGGAGCGATCAGGAGAGAAAAGCCTCGTGGCGCCCATTACCAAAGATATGGCTGTAACAGTGCCGAGCCGAGAACACATCGTCGGTCCCGAGGGTCCGGTTCAGCCGTTTCGTTCCCGTCGAACCCTATCGTCACGTAGGTAAGGGAGTAAGATTGGGGCTGGGGTGGCTGGCGTTGTCGAGCTCATCCCGCTGTCCCGCGCACAATGGCGTTGCCGGAACTTTCTGCGAGCTCTGACAGACAGACGTGGACATGTTACCTGCTTATGCGGATTACAGTAGCTAGGCGTTCTTACCGTGGTTTCGCGTCTCTGGGGATACTCGAGGTCGTATGTCGTCTCCAAATTATGCATTGGAAATAGGTGAGCAGAATGTCTCAGACAAACCGCATTCGACAACCCCAGATGAGACAACAAGAATTCTGACAAATCAAAAGTTAATTTAGAAACAAACTAGTATTCTTGTACGAGCTTGCTTTAAATAACCTTATTGGTTTAAAGTGTTTAAGTTTTGACCACTGAGGTAGCTAGCTACGTACGGCTCAACCTCTTCAGGCCGCGATTAAACACAGATAGATGAAACCCTCATATATTAGACACACCATATGTAGTTTTGACAGTTCATTCACCACGTGGATGTATGTACAAGTAGCCAGGGCCTTCGTATTCCGGAGCGCCGATACCGAAGCCACAGTCAATGGTTCGTGAGTTTACATGGGTTGATCGATTTCTTCTGGCGCCACTTCAGCCGCTTGAACTGCAGAACATACAGGTACGGGATGGAGAGGAGACCGATAACGGCAAACGGAACAAAAGTCCATCTCGCGCCGAGTTCTCGCGAGATAAGGTCGAGGGGAACCAGCCCGCCCGCAGCCAGCTCGGCCCGAATGAGCTTACTCGCAGCCTTTGCGCGGTCGACGATGTGTCGGGGTAAATATGAACAAGTAGCATACTGAGTGCGATGAAAATTCCTTGTATTATCGATAGACCAATGATGAATTGAAAAATCAACAGCGCTGCTATGTTCTACAATCGCGGTGTTAGAAATTGCGCTGGAGTGATATACTAGAAACGGAGGTGACATACATGACATACCGGCATTTACTACTCAATACTACAGTAACCAACCGGATCCAACTATCAGAAGCCCAGAGACAAGTAGTGAGTATCTATGGCTCCGCAGATGTGTTTCCTCGATAGGAAAGATCGTGGTCGTAGTTTTGCTTTTTTCAGCACTTAAGCCATATTTAGCATCCGTGTGCCAATAGAGAGTCTTGACTGAAAGAGCGTCAATATCGCAACTCAACATGAGTACATTACTAGGCTGTAGGTCACATACCCGTGCTAAAAGCGTTAATCGCACAGGCAATACTGGATGGAATATAATTCAATTCGAAAAAATTACCAGATACCTGATAGATCTGAGTAAAACAGGCTGGAGTCGGATGCTTGGAGATAGGGGTACCTACACAGTGAACCAAACACCAACCGAGACAATTACAATGACTGTGTCGGGCCATCTGAGCAACGCCAAGGGCTTCAAGGGATTCGGAAAGTAGAATCCCCTCGAGTTCGATCTGGGCGGCAAAGACCCCTTTCGTCGCTGCCCGGTAGTAAAGCACCACCCCCCACGGTTCGCGTCGATATCTCGGGTAGGAAAAGCATAGCAAGCACGAGGCAAATCAGCGAGATATCCGAGGGGAACCAGAAGACGGCACGCCGATCCTACCTCGCCATGAGGAGGCCGCTGATGATCGGCGTGACGCGGTCAGGTACGCTATCACTGTCGGATTCATCTTCTCGGTAGATACCCTAGACGCGTTCGCCGTGGATTGGACTGCGGGGAAGTAGATAAAGCTTCTTAGCGAGGAGAACCACCCCACAGAGGCGACGAGGGCTGTGATGCCCTTTTCTACCTGCTTGAGACGGGGGAGTAGGGCGCCAGTGATCTTCTTCCCTAGGGCTGTTCTCCTTAAGTGTAACTTCATTCGCGTTGTATGTAGCGTTGCCTCTCTGCTTACGAGCCGTTTTGTTCGAGATCTTGGCTCATGATGTGTTGTTTAGTCAGATCACTTCGGTAGTAAGAAAAGCATGTTCTTGTCGAGTGGGTATTGAAGCAGTGCGAGTGGCAAAGTAGGGGGTTGGCCAATAAGAATCAGTTTTCTATGTGTAAATGTTGTGGGGTCTCAAGGAAATACTGGGAAAGGGGGCACATAGCTTAACTTCACCTACTCCCTCTATTAGCTACCTCTCGCTTTCCGTCGATTTTTTTTTTAATATTACTACGTTATTTATGATCAAGCCGTTCCCCATTTGAACAGATTCCTAGATACTCTATTGTCTAGTCTATCCCAGACAATGTCGAGTTGAGATCTTCGATGCCGCATCATTCTCTGCCCTGAAGCCTCTACTGGCGTCATTATTGGTTCACAAACTTTGCGATCAGGTAATGCATGTCATTCAGCGCTTGGGCACGCACTTTGATACCCGGAACATGCGCCGAATACATTATTCTCTCCTTGATGGCATATAGACGGTTGCGATCGTCGCAATCCTTCTTTGGCTCGTCCGGCTCAAAGACTTTGAAGTACTCATCTCGATACTCTTTATCATCCATCTGATGGTGGCTTACTCGCCACATACCGAGAGCCATCTCATGATGGGCATAGTATGCACAGGAATCGAAGATGTAGATTTCCTCATTTAGTACATGGGTACCGATGTTCTTTTCCCAGAGGTCGCCATGAATAAGGCATGGTTTGATGGATCTCCCGTCCTGTTCAAGGGGACCCAAAAGCCTCGGGATGACCTTTTCCAAAGTAATTCTCATTGCGTCGTCGAACTCCTTCCAGAGTCCGTTCATCTGAGTGTCAAGTTCGTACACGCCACGTAGAAGCTTGGTATAGAATGATGTCCAACTACTATCCCACTCGACTTGCAAGGGGAGCTTGCCGTCATATGAAGTCACGTGGAAGCCGAATTGACCCGTTGGAGACACACTCCTTCGATGAAGCTCGGATATCCTCTGTGCCAGCTTTACGGGGTCTGGGCGACGATGATCGATAGGGAGGTAGTCACAGAGAAAGAAGTACCCATCGGAGTCTAAACACGGGCCAAATCCATGCGGTTCTGGCACGATTGATGGCATCGTCTTGCTCAATTCTAACATGCAATTGTATTCGCCAAGAACACGCTCACTGGCAAGACTGCCTTCGAGAATCTGCCGACACGTTATTAGCTTCATCGGACATTAACGACACAATGAGGTTGATTAGTAACCTTGACGAAATAATCGTGAATTGTTCCATCGGAATTTCTTGTTACAATTCGCGCTGTTGACATCGACCAAGCTGAGTCGCCACATGGTTCAGTTGATACAACCTCGTTGCGGTTGGGTATGGCTGTATACTGAATCATCAGCTTAATCTTACATAGAGTGGTAAGCCATAATTATACCATTCATCACAGCACGGTCCAGGACTAGGCTGCCTTCAGATATGGTGCCATTTGGCTGACAAGTTGTGATTGTGGCGTTGGTAGCCATGTGACGCGTTTCCGCCTTTATATCCGAGATTTCTATACCAGGCATTTCAAAGTGGACACGATGTCTAGCATATGCTCCATGGCCTATAGAGACTACCTATGAATGCTAACTCTATCCTTTCCAGGCACAATATATAAGGCACGGGTAGGGCCTTTTCCTTTCATTCTGTTGGCATGTATGTACTGCTGCTGATTCAGTGTGACGAGATACTGCACGATGAAGTCTGTTGGTGATGGCCGGACAGGGGTTCGTGCATACTCCCAGTCCGGTTGCCAAGACGCCTTGAATCCTACAACAGTACAGGGCAGTCTAGCGGGGCGTCCTCCCAGAATGCCCAAGGCTTTTTGCCTTGGTACGCTTCTGGCGGCGCCTATGCAGTGGTTGCGGCGATGTGACCCTGAGCTCCACCGCCTGCTTTCGAGTACGGAGGACATAGTCTGGCCATGAACCTAGTTTTCGGCTCAACGTCTTAATGATGGTTGGCGTTGAGAGCACATCACGACAAGCTCGTGCTAAAACAAAATGCCACAGGTGTGTATACCCAGTCACCTTTCACTTTTCTCAAAACTCAAGGGATCATACCGTGTGGTTTTAATAGACCTTGAAACCATTGCACGGACGATTAATTTGATTCCTTTTTATGAATCTTGAATTAACTATCTTCAGTGGAAGTTTATCAAAACGAAACGCGCAGACCAACCGCCGAGCCCGACTCCCAATAGATCATCCTCTGCCGAAATTAGGTCACTTTTTCGCAGGAGCTTGGGCACCGTAACTACTATTGGAAATGATCTATCTTACTTAACGACAAGGGAACACTCAACACGCAGTGCTGTTTCGGACGAGCAAAGGCCGGTGTTGTTAACTCCATCGCCAGGGCGGGAGAGCAGCAGCTCTCAAGACCGACGAAATGATCCTCTTGGTCTCACAGTTCTCTATGCGCCGGAGACCGGACAACGTGTCGTAGACATCTTATTCATCCACGGCCTGGGCGGCACCAGTCTGCGTACATGGTGCAGAGATAGGGAACTAGAATTTTTATGGCCAAAGAGATGGCTTCCACAAGAGGCCGACTTGTCTACGGCCCGGATTTTGACGTTCGGGTATAATGCGAATTTCTCCGATAGGAAACAACAAGCGGTTTTGAGTATCAACGACTTCGCAGCCGATCTACTTTACAGCATGAAGTATAGCTCAGGCGAAGGAGGCGATAAGATGGGCCAAGTCCCTATCATCATAGTAGCCCATTCGATGGGCGGGCTTGTTACCAAAAAGGCTTGTAAGTACTGTTATATTTGCATCACCTCCTATCGCGATCTTGTTATGCGGTCGTACTCTTCAAAGAAGCTACTTGACCTCGCACTTTTGATACAAAATGCGTTATACATGCTTATAGTTCCTGTATATTCTTATACTACCCACCGTCACACTTGTATTACTATTTGCAGGCCCTTAGAGGTAGACTTGCTGATCGCTGACGGGTTCTTCAAAGTTATTCACGGACAATCGAATCCGGAGTATCGGCAATTGGTGTCGAATATTAAGTCGATTATATTTCTTGCCACCCCACACAGAGGAACGAATCTTGCAAAGACTCTGAATCGGATCTTATCTAGCTCTGTGTTCGGCCATACTTCGAAAGACTACGTAAACGAGTTAGCAAGGAACAGTTTAGCCCTTGATGAGATAAATGACTCGTTTCGTCATCATGCCTCAAAGTTGCGGATATTCTCCTTTTACGAAACACTTGGAACCCAGATGGGGCTCATGAATGTCATGATTTTGGAAAAGCAGTCTGCCTTGTTAGGATACGAGAACGAGACAGCGAAGCCGTTGAATGCAAATCACCACGATGTGTGCAAGTTCACTAGCCCCGACGATCCTAACTATAGATCCGTCAAAGATGCCCTGCGCAGTATCGTGAACACTCTTCAGTCTTCCACAGCTGATGACGATGGCGCCCAAAAGGAACTGGCTATTCTACGGACGTGGCTTGGTGTGGGAGATACGCAGGATGATGATGTCTCTGCACTTCTTTCAGTACGTAAGGCAGGCACTTGCGAGGGCCTTGTAGAGACGCCGGAGTTCGACGAGTGGTTGGCGTCGGATCATTCACATATCCTTTGGGCTCATGCGCCACCTGGGTATGGGAAGTCCGTCCAGTGCTCCTTTGTGATTGATTCCCTCAGGAAGCGCTACAAGTGCGTCCATTGGTTCTTCAAATCCTCCGATGCCCGTAAACATCTGTTAGCCAACATGTTTTGTTCGGTAGCATATCAAATCGCTAACCAGGATGCAATTTTTCGCCGCTCGTTGGCAGAACAAGCAAGGGCAGGGATCCAAGTCATCAAGTCCGACGCAGCTACCACATGGCAGACACTATTTGCCCCTAGACTGTCTATCATCGACTATAACCTCTTTTGGGTGATCGATGCACTAGATGAGTCGGAGTCGAGCAGAAGCACGATCGATCTCCTATCCAATATCGTGCACTCGGAGAGTAAAATACATGTTCTTTTCTTTAGTCGCCCTTTGGCAACTATTACACAATCTTTTAAAAAGGCCAGAAAGAGAGTGCAAGTCACCGAAATCAGCTTGCGCTATAACCTCAAGGACATTCGCCTAACCGCCGCGGATGAGTTGGAGGAATTCCCTGCTGATGATGAATTCAAGCAGTTCGTAATCAACGAGATTGTGGAGCGGTCACAGGGAAACTTCCTGTGGACAAGCTTGATCCTGAAGCGGATTCTTCTTTGTTTCCGCCCAGAGGATGTCAGGCAGGTACTGGATGATGTGCCGGGTGGCATGGACAAGCTCTACAACCGAATGGCCGATGGCATACGCAAAGTCGATCAAGAAGCAAATAGGCGTCTTTGCCAGATTCTGCTTTCTTGGGCAACTTACTCAATCAGGCCCATCACCATCGATGAGCTCAAGAGTCAGTTCGTCGCGGAATTGGGCACGGTGCTAGACTTAAATCACCTTGTCAGTCAGATATGCGGCGAATTTGCAGCCATAAACCGGAATGACCAGCTGACTCTGGTCCACCAAACTGCACGAGAGTACCTCCAAACTACGGACAACCTCGGATTTACCCTCGAACCATTTAAGGTTAACAAGGATATGCTCGCTACTTGCTTCCAATCACTGGGCGACCTGTCTGCAAATAAAATACTGCAAGGCAAAACATCGTTGTTTATCCCATACTCCTCTGTATTCTGGAGCTCCCATTTAGACCGCTGTTCGGCTGAGTCCGATGACGTTCTTGATGTGCTCTTCAAATTCTTTAATAGCAACCTTCCAGCATCGTGGATTCACGTGTTAGCTATCAATGCCCAGGTTTCTACACTAATTAAAGTGGCTGCGTCCCTCACCACGTTTGTACGAAAAAGACAAAAAGCGAATTCCACCAAAACGTCACCCCTACAACGTGTTTCGGAGTTGAAACTTCTCGAGAACTGGGCTGTTGATCTTTTAAAGATAACGGCCAAGTTTGGAAGCCATCTGACTTATTGTCCCGAGGCGATACACACATGCATACCTCCTCTGAGCCCCGAGAACTCGATGATTTTTCAAAAACTCTCGAAATATCCAGCAGTGACGTTATCTATCTCAGGCCTATCCAATATGGACTGGGATGACTGTCTCGCCAGAGTCTGGGTCGGTACGGAAAATTCACAGCGTTTCGCTGTCTCAAGCCAGTTCCTCGCTGTAGCAAGTCGATCACAAATTGGTAAAGAAACCATTAGGCTTTTTGACAGTGTCGCGTTCCAGGAGCGCCGTACATTCCCCCTAGATGAGCCAATTTGTGCGATCTCGTTCAGTCAGACGGGGTCATTGCTCGCCTGTTGCGGCCTAGACAATACCTTTGTATGGAACGTTACCGCTGGATATATTGTATGCAAGTTGGAAAGCCCAGAAATGGAACGAGCTATGACCGTAGAGTTTGTACCAGACGAATCATCCGTTTTGGTAGCGACTAACTGGCGCCGCGTCTATCGGGTGGATCTCAAGAAACAGCACCCATCGTGGACGACCTTGGACACATCTCTACTTGATGACACGTTTTTCAGCCCGCCGTCTTCGCTCGCTTTCAATGAAGACTGCACTCAACTAGCAGTAGGTTATCGTGGCCTACCATTGACTATCTGGAATCTCAATCCGCCCAAAGTGGTAGCCAGGTGCAGTAGAAAGAAGATACAAGCGCGGACGATCAGCAATGAATGGATAAGTGTGAAAAGGGCTGTATGGCATCCCTTTAACGGCCAGATACTAGCGATATACGCAGATGGTGCCATTTCCAAATGGGACCCCAACGACGACACCTATGTAGAGGTTAAGGACAGACCCTCCAAAATGCCGGCTGAGATCCGATGCAGCCGCAGCGGCACCGTCTTCTCCACGAGTACCGTGAGCGGGCTCATTGAGATATATGATTACTCACGGATGGTGCTCATACATAGGCTCATCGCATACGATCTGACCTACTCCATTGCCTTTAGCCCTGATAGCCTGAGATTATACGACCTCCGCGAGTCGTACTGTAACGTGTGGGAACCCAACTGCCTGTTGCGAATGGGCGAGGCGGATTCATCAGATGACGTCGAAAATACTGACAGTTCAGATTCAGAGGGGACAGGCAAATTGCTTCCCGATGCGGTACACAAGCAAAACTATATACAAGACGTGCCCCAGTCGCAATTAGAAGACCAACTTTCCATCACCGCGGTGGCGACTTGTAGGGGTAACCAGCAACTGTGTGCGTATGTGAAGGACAATAGTATGGTGGAAGTATACGATTTACAGAGAGATGTCCGACATACAGTTGACCAATCTGAATATGGTATGGGCATTCATCATGTCGCTCTATCCGAGAACGGCGATCACATCGCATATTCCAAGCATTTTTACAACATCCATTTCACGAGCCTCGATTTGTCTTCGGCGTCCGGCGAAGTCAAGGTCGGGACATTACACTCAGGAAATCATTCCTTCCGCGGTCAAGAAATTAGCCAACTCCTCTTCGATATAGCGTGTGAGCGAATCCTGATCTGCGGCCGGGATAAACTCGATATCGTTCGCTTGACGGATAGCATTGTGGTAGCCGAGATGGAAATCGAGTCAGAAGAGAAGCCTGCCAGGTGGGAGAACAACCCGAAAGATCCAAATACCCTCTTTGCATTCACCACTAGCCACGTAAAGGCGTATTCGTGGGAAACTCTGGGGCTTATCTATACTATACCTGTCGAGATTATTGGCGGTGCATATGACACCACGTCAACGAACCCTCTAACAATGGAGCTCTTATTGCCGTCATATCATCCTAGAACACACCTGGCCATTACTTCGTACGAAGAGTCCAACTCGAAATATCTCACATTCCTTGCACTTAACACTTCAGTGTTGCGTAGCTCTTCATCTCAGGAAACAACGATCCGTGCTGTGGAGATCCCCTCAGTCATCGCCGACCATGTTGACAGACCCCTGAGCATTCTAGAGGACGGCCGCCTCGTCTTCCTCGATGCGGATTTATGGGTGTGTACGGCGCGGCTGCTCCCTAAACCCCAGAGTAGACTGAAGCGACATTTCTTCTTGCCGCGAGACTGGCTGACCAGCGCTGGCCTATTGCTCTGTCGGATTCAAGCAGATGGAACGCTGTTGTGCCCTAAGAGAGGTGAGATGGCGGTGGTCAAGAGCGGTATTGGGATGGGCTGGTAGGGGTAGGTACCTAGGTAGGTAGGTACCTAGTGGAATTATTGTGATAGCGAAAGCGCCCGATTAGTGAATATGTATGTTATACAGATATTCAAGATACCTAGGTACCTTTTCGCATGCATGGAGATTTCATCTATTTCCAGCATTGAAGCTAAGCCTCCAGATCACAGTCAGGCACATAAGTAACAAAGAGCCACATGGAGACAAGGGTGTAGGTAGTTGGCATTTTAAAAAGCGTGAATGTCATTGCCATCAATATGACTTGTAGGACCTAGGTACACATTGTTTATATAAAACCAGCTAATTTTAAACATAGGTATCTACCTAGGTACCTACCTAGTACTAAGACTTGCTGTGTTTAATAAACCATTGCTTAACTCTTTATATAATTTTAAACGTTTAATCGATTTAAACTATTAGATTAACAATTAATGAAATGATTAACCTTTAATAAACAGTTAATTTATTATTAATTACTTAACTGATTATTGACTGTTGCTTCTTTATTGAGTGTTTAGAAACGCTTGCAAAGAGCAAAGAGTTAAGCAACGGTTTACTGGATTGGGCGGGGGTGGTATGGGCTTACATGTACCTATATTAAAGGTGAGTTACATGTAATATGTAGGTAGCTCCGTTATCCGAGGTGTACACAATCTTTACTACATATGTAGGTACCTAGGTAGGTACCTACAAGATCCCGTAAACCGTGGCTCGAACCTTTCTAGGCTTGTTTGTTTGTCTGATAGTGCCTAATATCGACGTGTGCTGGCAGGGACAATTACAAGCCCGCGTCGATGATTACCTAATTCTATAAATTGAGGGGTAGATAGGTAGATTTGCCTGATTGACTCTCTGCTAGGGCAGTGACTGTGCCGTGTACTGTACCTGTTTTCTCATGCGGCGGCCTAGCAATCAGTCAGCCTTGCAGCTGAAAGAGAAACACTAAACATGGGCAAAAAGGAAATGGAGCAAAGTAAAAAGCTTTTATAGAGGGGCAAGAGAGTGCAGATCGGGATGCAGATGAAGCTGCTGCCTTCTCAAAATTAGGAGAGCACTGCCACCCCCGCACCTTGGTACTTGGTTCTTGGCCAAGTACCCGCCGCTGCGGTAGGTACCTACATACTAAAACATGTAGATACCTGGGACAACCCACTATCTGATGATAGGTAGGTACCTAAAGTAAGGTAGTTACTTGGTGGTATACAAGGTAGCACCATACCACGGTGAAGCTAGAAGCGAGACCGGACTGGAGCCTATGTCCGGTACTTGTGTAGTTCGCGAACAAACTTCAAGATTGATAAAACACTGTAGCCTAGACATTCATTCCTATGCATAGGCTCTTTTCTTGTAACCCAAGCCTGTTCTTTTAGGTAGAAAGAGCTCGACTGCGGCTGGGTTAAGACAGGCAACGGCGTAGGCAACGCTTGCAGTCAGGCGTTTAGGCGAGTAGGTGAGGCAACGAGGGGCAATGCCACTCGGGCAGTGGCCAGGGACCCCCATCCGGTGGGCTGGTGGGCTGGCATGCAGCCGCTCGATGCTGTTTTCGGCCAATCAGTGGGGCCAGGAAGGAGGTCGATAGTGGTCGATAGCGGTCGATAGAAGCGGGTAGCACTTCTGGTACGTTCTGGTTGCCATGGGCTGCCCGCGCTAGGCCAATCACAGTCCCCAGCGCTGCAGGCTGTCACTGCCAGTCCGTAGAATTCGATAGAATCCAAACCCTGAAAAATTGGTCTGTGCTCCAGCTCAACTGCTGGAGCCGGTCTCTACAACTTTCAGATATTTCTCTGCCCTCGCCCTTCGTCTTCCTCTGACTTCTTCCTCCCTTCAATCAAGTCAAACCATTCCTCTTTCCTCCCTCTCCCGAAGAGTGATTCCTCTAGATACCCCCAAATAGCTCTCTCTTACTTGATATCCCGTAAGTCACAAACCCGCTGCAGCTTCCCCGGTTCTGTTGTTCACGTATACCGATTCCCCGCCATCACGGCCAGCCTTGCCTTGCCTTCCTTTTCCTTCCTCCACCACAATTACTTGTCATAAAACACCAATCCTGTGCGTCCATCGCGTTACGTGGCTCAAGCTTGCTTCTGTAAGCGGACAAGACTCAATCTCAATCTGTAACAGCAGCAATCCGGCTGCTTTGCAAAGACGTAGTGGTGTACTACTACCCCGCCTCAGCTTTGCACAGAAAGATTCTTTCACCTTCCAACGACTCGATTTCGTTCCTCTCACACCACCACACTTGTAAACCTTTCAAGACATACACTTCTGCGACCAGTGCATACTAACATCCCTTCCGCAGCATCTCCCGTTCTTCATTCCTCCCCGCAGTCAAGATGTCTGAGACCTTCGAGTTCCAGGCTGAGATTTCTCAGCTGCTCTCGCTCATCATCAACACCGTCTACTCTAACAAGGAAATCTTCCTGCGAGAACTGGTGTCCAACGCCTCCGATGCCTTAGACAAGATCCGATATGAGGCTCTGTCCGACCCCAGCAAGCTCGATGCCGAGAAGGATCTCCGCATCGACATCATCCCCGACAAGGAGAACAAGACCTTGACAATCAAGGATAGCGGTATCGGTATGACCAAGGCAGTAAGTTTTTTTCATGCACAATGCACTTCCACGAGGGAGTCAACCAGACTGACATGGAACAGGACCTTGTCAACAACCTCGGAACGATCGCCCGCTCCGGTACTAAGCAATTCATGGAGGCCCTTACCGCTGGTGCCGATGTTTCCATGATTGGTCAGTTCGGTGTCGGTTTCTACTCCGCCTACCTCGTTGCCGACCAGGTCGTTGTCATATCCAAGCACAATGATGACGAGCAGTACATCTGGGAGTCTTCCGCTGGTGGTACATTCAGCGTTCGCCCTGACACAGACGGCGAGCCCCTCAAGCGTGGTACCAAGATGATCCTTCACCTGAAGGATGAGCAATCTGAGTACCTCAACGAGAGCAAGATTAAGGAGGTCATCAAGAAGCACTCTGAGTTCATCTCCTACCCTATCTACCTCCACGTCACCAAGGAGACTGAGAAGGAGGTTCCTGATGAGGATGCTGAGGAGGTCGAGGCCGATGCCGATGACGACAAGAAGCCCAAGATTGAGGAGGTCGATGACGAGGAGGAGGAGAAGGAAAAGAAGCCCAAGACCAAGAAGGTCAAGGAAACTTCCATCGAGGAGGAGGAGCTCAACAAGCAAAAGCCCATCTGGACTCGCAACCCCCAAGATATCACCCAGGAGGAGTATGCTGCTTTCTACAAGTCGCTCTCCAACGATTGGGAGGACCACCTTGCTGTCAAGCATTTCTCTGTTGAGGGTCAGCTTGAGTTCCGTGCTATCCTTTTCGTTCCCAAGCGTGCCCCCTTCGATCTCTTCGAGACCAAGAAGACGAAGAATAACATCAAGCTCTACGTCCGTCGTGTCTTTATCACTGATGATGCCACCGACCTCATTCCTGAGTGGCTCAGCTTCATCAAGGGTGTTGTCGACTCTGAGGATCTACCCCTGAACCTGTCCCGTGAGACCCTCCAGCAGAACAAGATCATGAAGGTCATCAAGAAGAACATCGTGAAGAAGGCTCTTGAGCTCTTCAACGAGATTGCCGAGGACAAGGAGCAGTTCGACAAGTTCTACAGCGCCTTCTCCAAGAACCTGAAGCTTGGTATCCACGAGGACTCGCAGAACCGCCAGATCCTAGCCAAGCTCCTGCGATTCAACTCGACCAAGTCTGGAGACGAGCTTACTTCGCTCGCCGACTACGTCACCCGCATGGCTGAACACCAAAAGAACATCTACTACATCACTGGCGAGTCTCTTAAGGCTGTTCAGAAGTCTCCCTTCCTCGACGCCCTCAAGGAGAAGAACTTTGAAGTCCTGTTCCTTGTTGACCCTATTGACGAGTATGCCATGACTCAGCTCAAGGAATTCGAGACCAAGAAGCTTGTTGATATTACCAAGGACTTCGATCTTGAGGAGACCGAGGAGGAGAAGAAGGCCCGTGAGGCTGAGGAGAAGGAGTATGAGGAGCTTACCAAGTCCCTAAAGAACGTCCTTGGCGACAAGGTTGAGAAGGTCGTCGTCTCCCACAAGCTTGTCGGTTCCCCTTGTGCCATCCGTACTGGTCAGTTTGGTTGGTCTGCCAACATGGAGCGTATCATGAAGGCCCAGGCTCTCCGCGACACCTCTATGAGCAGCTACATGAGCTCGAAGAAGACCTTCGAGATTTCACCTAAGTCTCCTATTATCCAGGAGCTCAAGAAGAAGGTGGAGGCTGACGGTGAGAACGACAAGACTGTCAAGTCCATTGTCCAGCTCCTGTTCGAGACCTCGCTGCTGGTTTCCGGCTTCACCATTGATGAGCCTGCCGGCTTCGCCGAGCGCATCCACAAGCTGGTGTCTCTCGGCCTCAACCTCGATGAAGCTGATGAGGCTTCTATCGAGGAGGTGCCATCTGCCGAAACTGCCGCCGCTGAGACTGGCGACAGTGCTATGGAGGAGGTTGACTAAACGTTTTACGAGCGCATTGACATGGGAATCAAAAGTTCATTGGCGTTCGGATGGTTTGGCCCTCGGTGTTTCTGGCACTTGGACGATTTGGCGCGAGTAATCTTTGTTTGTTTTAATCCTTCATACCCTCATGGATTTGGAAGTGCAAGGCTAGTTAGGTCCACTTCCGCCTGACCATATGCTTGGCTCAGGACTCATGTATTCTACAGTGATGTCCTTCATGAGATAGAGGCCGGAGTAATCCGTAGACGAAAGAATGAGAGTCATAAAGTTCTGAAAGAAAACGAAACGTTCCCCTCGTTGCCTATTCTAGCTTCTTACTATGTTAATGTTCGAACGTGACGTGTTCCTAGCTTGGTGTACGAACGTGAAACATGCTACGCAAATCAACGATTATCTTGAATAAAACAATTGCGAGCCGAAAATATAGAGAAACAGAAACAGAAACATGAGGTAAGGATGGGTTAATCTCTATACGTGAATTATCAAGTTTCAATATATCTAGCTCTCATGAAGACACAATACAGGTCGGTATCATAGCGCTTTCCTGCATCCCTGTCCACTCACTCTTCTCCTTTTCCTAATTTTTCTCAATCTGAAATGAGAACTAGCAGATGGCGTTCCAGGCCCCGGCAAGCGTTTGGCTGTTGTCCACGAAGGTTTCGGGGTCCATGCTAGGTAGGGGTATATTTAATCAGCTCTATTTCTCATATGTTTTACTTTCGTGATGATGGACTTTTTCGGTCCCTATTTTGGATGAGTGTAGCTTGTTTGTATAAGACAGACTCACAGCTCGTCATAACATTCGCAGTACGACCCGACCTTGTCGTCGCCGCGTACGAAGAAACTCCCGCCTTCGCCCTGGTTCTTGCAGTAGAACTGGCACTTGAATTGCGCGTAGGCGAATCCCGTCTCGACGGGCGGTGGGACGCCGAAGGACTGTTTCAAACGTTTGTCAACGTTAGTGATTGTTTCTTCTGCTTGGTTTGATGGGGTCTTGAATATGAGGTTTTGCCCATGTGCGTGCTCTGCTGTCGTTTATTTCGAATTGCACCCCTGTCCCCGTCTCCCCCTTCCGTGATGGATTCGCCTACCTTCTCCCTCCTTTAATCATATTAAATGGGCATGATTTTATTCCACTCGCTTCATCATGACCACTGTTTATTTTCGTTTCGCCTCTAGTGCCGTAGTCCTCTCCCACGAGTAGCGGTGCGCATAGTTCCAATAGGTTATAAATGCCTACAAGGAAGAAAGGAAATAAGATGGCAGGAGTGGACAACTCACATAAGTCCCGACGAGGTGTTTATCAGCCCACGTCGGCTCTGGCTGATACCCGTCCTTCAAAGCGCTTGGTGTCACCTGCACATAGTACGATATCGGATACCCGGCCGTCGTAGTCGGTGCTCCTGCCATGCAGGCCTTTGATGGTGCGGTCGATGTTGGCTCGGCAAGCACCGCGCCGAGAGCGGTTACGCTCGAAGCGAGCAAAGCAAGCGTTGTTCGTAGAGATGGCATTTTGGATATTGAGAGAGAAGCGTAAAGATATAAGAAAGAAGAATAAACGGCGAGCTGTCGATAATAGGGGAGAGCAGAGATATGTGATGTGTGCCTTTCACACCTTGAAAGGGGATAAATTCTTCTCGGTCTTCAGGTATGGCTACCGACTAAGTATTAGGGCAGTGTCGTCGTTGTAGCAAAAAGCGAAGGGACGAAGAGTGAAGGTACGAAGATTTAGGTAGACAATGAAGGAACACCTTAACAGTCGTGACGCAAGATGTACGAACAGATAAGACTGGTACTACATATGCCCAGCTATATATATCATACCCATCTAGGTAAGCATATATAATGGATATATATACCATCCAACGTGTCCATCCCGTCCTTCCTCTACCATATTCTTCGCTCTTCCCGCTCGGCTATCGACAGAAACACGACGCAATGTTACATTATCGCACCTCCCAGTCGCGGTTTAACATGGCGTCTCCAAGGCAAGATATGGATGCATGTACACATCTGTAAATCACAGCTCTCCCGGATCACCGTGGTGATCATGATCTGAGAAGAATCCATAATATGCGGTATGAGTAATGATCTAAGCTGACTCAACTGGACACTACTAAGATGATAATAGCTGCCATACAAAAAGCCTCGGAAAGAAAAGTTATGAATGAAAATGTGCCAGGGCGAACTTACACGAGGACTTACCCATCAGTAAGATCCGCTGCGATCCGTCGCCGTAAAGCTTGGTACAACTTCTAGATGGTTACATCTGCAACGCCGTTCAAGAGGATCTACACAAATCAAGCCCGGATCAACAACCTGCTTACCCGTAAGACCTACGTCTCAAACATTTTCAATGAGCTGAATAAAAACACTGATTTCATCCAAACACGCATAATACGTATTACTACCCATTATATCTACGTACGACCGGCAACACTCCCGTCGACAATTGATTGGCCCGATGGACCAAAGTATTAGTTATATCAAGAACAGACATGTTCCAGGTTCCCGCCGGCCCATCCATGTGCGACGAGAGTAATTATACCAACATAAGAAATTTCATCTTTTCGTTCATTCCCCGTCTCCAAAACTACTGTATGTACTTCCCGGTAACAAACAATCAGAGAGGAATGAAACAACGGCCTCATGCATGCATCCATCCCACCCCATCCATCCATCCAATCCCGGGTATATCAGCAGGGGAAGATTTGCCGGCGAATGTAGGTATCTGCAAAAAAGCGCCGCCATCCCTGACCTGACCTGACCTGACCTGTGTCCTGTCTGCTTGTCCATCGAGCAAAGAGCTCTTCATCTAACACCTGTCTACCTAACCTAGCCTAGTGAAACGAAAAGCTCCTCCTCTACTCCACCATCTGAGATCATCACACACACACACACACGTGTTGGAGTAAGAAACCAACACCACAAAAGGTCGTTCACGCATAGTTCGTCAATGCGATTCCATCAGCTACTCAAAAGCCACGACTCAAGCTCGAAAAAAAAAAACACATCCCCGGCAGATGGAGGGAACGGGGCCCACGAAACATGACATGTGCACACACACATCAATCAACGTCGGTTGGGTGTCTGGTAGACTCGACTAACCTAGCAAGCAATATTAAGTTTTATTTTTTTTCATTTTCGGAGGCTCCTCCAAAACAAGCTGTGATCGACACACTAGCAATATACAGACACAGAACGAATCGTCTAGCCCCTGATTACACATTTCATAGTAAATTGCTACTCACACACTCACACACCCTCAAGTCATGTATAGTATTTCAATCCAGGCGAATGTGTAGTAGAATACGAGAAGTGTGAATTCTTCGCCTACAGTACCGATGTTTGTATACACACAACAGCCGGTTATTAAAGATGTGCCCTTCGCGCCTATAGGATGAGTAATTCAACATACTTCTCTCGGACAGCTAGGATTTAAATAAAAAAGAACAAAAAAACAAAACAATCAAAGTAGAATTTAACGCCAGCTATGCAAGGTATCAATATGAACACACCTAGCCCCAGCCCTATGGGATACCCATCCCACTTTCAGACGGCCAGTTTGCTGAAGAAGGTCCGCACTCGGATGCATTATATGCCTCCCCCATCCCATTAATGCTTGCTCATAGTCCCCCTTAGTAACCGACCGACGACGAGAAAAAGCACGTTATAAGACCCATCCAGCGCCAACAAAGTATTATGCCCTTTCTCAACGCTCACGCCTTGAATGCCTTGCTCCCTTCGCACAATCCGGTAGACAACTTTGTGATCGCGACCCACGGTGGAAGATACTTTAATCCCTCATCGAATGCAGGTATGGCGCCAGGCGTATTCACATCATCCCAGCTACACACAATTCTCCCGTCGATACCGCTGTCGTCCTCTGCACCTTTCTCCCATTCAACATCAACGATCCAGGGCGTACTCCAATCCCTACGATAGAGCTTGATTTTCTCCAGTCCCTTATCTGGTATCCCACCAAAGCGCTCATCAGGATCAGTTCCGCCTTCGACTCTGAATGTGGAAATTGGTTTCTTAAAAGTTATCGCGCAGGATCGCGTTTCCTTTCCATTCAATTCGAATCTAGCCTTGGTCTCACCTTCGTTACGAGTGATTTTGTAAGTTAACCATCTGTCGTAGCCCTTCTGAGGTGGTACCCCTGGCGGGATAGTCTTAACAACATTAGGTGGGACAGCGGAACTATCGTAAGAACAGTCGTAAAGGCCAGCACGTGAGCTACTCCTTAAGTCACAGGTTAATTCCTTGCCCATAGCAGAAGGTAGATCTGCGACGGCCTTTTCAACGTATTCTCGCAATCCGACATAATGCACCCGCGATAGGCTGGTGTCGAGGTCCACAGATTGCTGGAAGTAGATTTTATACCGACTTTCTGCAGAGAAGGGAAACGCGACGAGATTATAGATCAAAGTGCCAACGAAAATGGCCAACAGGAATAATGGGACGTGATGCGTGACTCGATGCATGTATGGTGAGATGGGCAACAGCAATAAAATACTGAAGAACGCCATGATCAAGTAGGGTAATAAGAGGCTTCCTCCATCAGATCCAGTCTGGGCAACAGCTGAGACCATAAAGAGACCGTTCTGAGCGATCAAGATGATGAGAAAAAGGGCCAAATACCAAGAACTGTAGGATCCAAGCCGAGCTTGGCAATTTTGAAGACCACAGTTGCTCTGATCCATACGCACCGCTTCTAGTTTCTGTAAACCTTCTATTAATTGTCGCACTTGCTCTTCTGTAGGCTGCTCCAAAGGTAGAGCGCCCTATCAAAGGCGTGGTTTCGGAGGCAGCTGGAGCAGGCTCGTCGCCAGCTTCATCCTCTCCAACATCGCTCGGTCCATCAGTATGAGGAATTGACTCGATATGCTCTGCCATATGATCTTCGCCATGGTCAGCAGCATCATGCGCCGCGTGGACACGCTGCGCAAACGCCATTTTTGACGGAAGCGCGAATAACTCGCAAAGGGTTATTACTGTTGCGAGGAAAGTAGCTGCATGAAAGAAGACAAATGTGTAGCCTGCCGCAATTCTAAAACGGTCTTCGAACACAGTATTAACAACTTCAAGGACCCATGCAAGGGTGAAAAGCCAGATTACAGAGTAACCCCGGTGTAGAGCGCTAGGCCTTGCGAAGTTTGCGCCTGCCATAATTGTCCAAAACACAAAATAGAATAAGGACAGCATCATGGCCCATCTGTCAACGTCATTAGCCAGAGTCTCCTACCACACCCCAAAAAAGCACATATGACTTACACGGCATATTCACTACTATATATAATAAGTGGGTTGATCTTGGTAACCAGATATGCTGATCCTACCACTAAGGCTCCTGCCACGCCCAGAGCAAGGGGGAATCTGGACATCCCTTTTCGGCCTCCGAGCATAATAGGATCAAGAACGGCCCCTTCATAGGGAGATATCGTGCCTGAGAAGAAGTAGTACTTCCCCTGCCGCACCAACACATAGGTTATGGCGGCGAGCATCAGTGGCGTAGCAATCAGCAGCGTAAGAGACCATGCGAAAAATGTCCGCAGCTCAAAGAGAGCGAGCGTCTTGCCGAAGAGGTCGAACCAAACACCAGAATTGCCGCGACCGTTGGGAACTTTGTTGCGATCTTGGTCTCCTCGCCGCCCGATGAAAGTCTGGCCGGTATTACCCGAAAGGACTTCCATCGTGTGCAAAGAATTGCTTAGCATGTGCCACAGACTTTCTCTAGAGGCATGCTTTGCATCATCTTGGTTCGTGTGGTACCTTGCACGCGGACGATAAAACGCGACATCAAGTCCTCTCATGCCGTAAACACCATTGAAAACAATGTAGTCCGTGTTACTCCGGATTGCCCCAAGGCCAAAGGCATCAGATGCTACGACAGTGCCGAACGGGTTCGGGCTTCCACGATAGGCGGCAGTGACCTCGGCATCTGTGGTTCGGAAGAGGGTGGCGCGGCCGCCGGCTCCTGCTCCTTCGAGGTTTAGGAAAGTATGACAGAAGGGCATGAATGGGCTATTCCCAAAAGCCTGAGCTCCCCACAGGAAGTCTTCCTCGTTATTGTTCAACAAGGCGACGATTCCCCGTTGCGGTTGGTTCTCTCGGCGAGAGAAGTAATCAACCAGGGCCATCACAGTGATGCAGCCCATGCCATCGTCTGTTGCGCCGTAACCGGTGGAAACGCTATGCCAATGTAAGTATCTTCCGCGAGACGGTAGGGTTCGGATACGCACGAATCGTAGTGAGCATTCAGCAGAACACCACCCTTACCGATCACCCTGTCTATTTTGTAACTTGGCGAGCCATCCTCCCACCAGCGTCCGGAAGGATCGTCTTTTCCCCGTATATAAACGATAATATTCTTCCCCTCGAAATAGGCGGCATTCTTCGTGTCCGGGCCCCATATAGAGTCGGATGTTGTCAAATTTGAGACGACGTCCTCGAGAATAAGCATATCGGACTCGTCGGCGGCATTCCGTTTCCTGATCTCGTCCAACTCGAGCAGGAGCCAGTTATGGATTTCGTCATTCTTTCGGCTGTTGAAGGGATGATAGGAATTCGACAGCACAGTCAGGTCCAGCCATGCTTTCGTGAGGTTCAAGCCGCGATACACAGTCGCGTTGCCGGGAGGCGAGGGAACCGTCTCGTGTATGATGAGCAGTGGGATGAGCAGGGCGAGGTAGGTAACAGTGGTCCAGAAGGATACGGAGAACGGATGGAAGGCAACGGGATTCGATAAGCCCATGATGATAGAGGAGGACGTCTGCCGAGGCAGAAGCGGTCGGCCTATGAGGATGCGACACAGGTTCAGGTACAGCGTGCGACGGGAACGAGAACGAGTCCAGTAGAGACGATAGGTTGAGCTCTACTATAGGTGGGGAAGCAAGCTTCCCAATGATGCCAGAGTCGGGTGGAGATTAGACCAAGGTTAGCACTACAGTATACCTAGTAGCTAGGTATGCAATACTTTATGTACTGTATGTACCATGCCAGAGAATCTGGACCCTTGGTATTCCTTTAGGCTAGTGAAAATTCGGGTAGTGCAGGTACCTAGGGAGGTCAGGTAAGCAGGCAAATGGTAGATGAATCTATGTAATACTTGTAGTACCCAGCAGACAGATAATTAATCGACGTTGATAATGCACGTAGGTATCACAAATGAATCGTTTACGCCTCGTCGCGGTTGCCCCAAAGTCTTCACGCCCCGAGAAACAGAGCTACATGTATGTATGTATCTCAATGGGTACTTACTCTGTACTTAGTCAACTTGGAAGAGGGCATGCCTAAGCCCCAAATCGGAGTAGGTACCTACCTACCTACTAGGTAAGGTAGGATACTCTTGGCATCCGTGCGGGGAAGTCCATTCCATATCGAGGGATCCGCAAGCCTACGCGAGCTCCCTTCATGAGCCGCAGAGGTACAAGGGCTCTCCACTACTGTATTTGCAAGATAGGGAGGATCGTCCCATCAAGAGAATAAAAATGAAGCCTCACTATTACTATCGACCCTCACTATCATCATACATGGGCTTCACTATCAGTCTTGCTTAGTCTTCTCCACAGTAAACTCTGTGCTCTCAATTTGGTATCTACAGGTTAGTCCTAGTTGCTTAATCATACACCGAAGCACATCAGTACTCCTATTCCTTTTCATGAAGCACTGATTTTCAGCATGCCGCTATAAATCGATCGGCGCCCACAGGCGATTCCTAAATGTCAGGTCGTGAGTCAACGCAATGCTTGAATGCGCAGTTAGTGCTCAATATTGGATTTGATTAGTGATGCACATTGTCGGCAGGTTCGTTGCCAAGCGCGCAGGTTAGTATCCGAAAGTCCACCGCTGCAACACGACTAAGCACCAGGAGGAGGTGGAGGAGGCTGATCACTCGGAGGGGGCGGAGGAGCGCCATCAGATGGCGGCGGGGGTGGAGCTGCACCGCCTGCGTATTGTTGGATCAAGGCATTGAGGTTGCCAGGAAGACCAGGTGGCGCTCCAAGAGGATTCGCAGGAAGACCGGGCGGTGGTCCCATTCCTGGGGCTGCACCGCCATAACCGGAGTATCCAGGATAGCCGCCGTAGCCTGACTGACCACCACCGTGGTTAGGTTGGTGCCAAGGAGCGGCCCCAGGAGCAGAAGAACCATTGCCGTAACTCTGCCCACCGTAATAATCGCCTGCTTGACTTTCGCTGCCACGATTGCTGCGCTCGCGCCAAGGAGCCGCACCGCCCCCCCCGCCGTTGCCGCCACCCTCGTGGCCGCGATCATCATTGCGAGAACGCCAGGGAGCAGCTGCGCCAGTTGGGCCTCGTTGCCAAGGCTTGCTATCACCATTGCTGCTGCCGTTATTGTTGTTGTTGTAGGAGCCCGGCCCTGCTTCGATGCGAGCAGGGGTTCCACCGGAACCGCCACCAAGCTCTTGCATCAATTGCTAAACAAAACGAGTTAGACTGTGATACGGGATTTCAAGCGTGAAAGGGGGGAAACTCACCTCGTATTCACGGTCAGTAGCATCTCCTCCGCCAATGCGGCCGGCAGCACGAGGACCATCATTACGCCAGCTGCGCCCTTTTGCCGATCGGGACAATCTCGGGCCATATGGCCCGCATTGCCACAGACACGGCAAATGATGTTGGCAGTAAAGTTCTGCTTCTCGGGGCAGTCGTACTTTCTGTGACCGATCTGGCCACAGTTTTGGCATGCCTGGTTTTCGTCATCACGAAGGGTACCGTTCAACGCAGCGAGCTCTCGAAGCTGATTCCGCTTCAGTTCATTCTGTCCCTCAGGAATGGAAGCAGCCTGGGAAAAAAGGTCAGCGTTTCATGTCGAGAAATCGGAATATAGATAGATGTCTTGAACTCACCGTCTCGATAACGTTGTGGATTAGCTTCTTGGCCTTGTTGACCTTTTCCTCGGTATCTGCCATGATCAGGCAGTGGAGATCCTCCTCCTGGTTGCTTGCGTGTGCGGCATCAGACCGGCCTTTACCTTCCTTTACGGAACCCTTTCCGCGGATTGCAATCTTGGCACCGGATTCAGTTTCCATCTTTTTCAGAGTGTTGCCACGAGGACCAATAAGTAAACCAACTTTAGTAAGAAGAGCTAAGTGTTAGTACACGTCACAAGTTAAGTATATGGGAATGTAGTTAGATGCAGCCAGGGCCCGCATGTTACGAAGGGAGGTGAGACAGCACTCCTGGCAAGATCCTGAACAAGAAGGGAGGGAGGCATGGTTAGAAAGGTTAGAGGGTTAGCAATCTCANTAAANTNNATNT
>NQIM01000010.1:0-196920 GCA_003426235.1 Xylaria polymorpha | reverse complement strand
TANACCCTTTTCTTGAGTCTTGGTCGGTCTGCGGTAGTCCTGTGGTGGGTGATAGTTAGGAATGGTCTTCATGGCCTTTTCAATCAGCTTGTGTCGCTCGTCCTCCAGACGCTTGCGGTAACGGTATTCTCTAGTGTTGACACGACGGCCATGGTTGTCGTACTGCGGTGGGGGAGAGGGAGACCTGCGGCGCAGTGTGTTAGCAAAGAAAAGGTGTCATCTTTAAGATGGGAAACGGGAAGGCGGAGAACATTACCTATCACCGTCAGCAGGAACGACATCATCGATCCTCAACTTCTGGCTAATCTCTTCAATTCGCAAATGCAGGGTATATGCTTCGAGCTGCTCGCTTGTCATGTTGGCGACGATGGCAGTGGGAAGGCCCATGAGACCAGCCGCTTTGTTCTCCGAGGCATCGCCCCATCTGTTGCGTTTCTTGCGACGGCGAGGGCCATCGGCCTCAGTCCCTGTTGCACGTCGTGGTTAGAATCAGATGCATAGAACACACAGGGGAAATACAGAATTGGGTAGAGTTGTGACACTCACTGGGTTCGGGACTGCGACCGCGCTTCAGCTCGCGATCGCCGTTGGAGGCGCCATCAACACTGTCATCGCGCCTGGCCTCAACACCATCAGGTTCGCCACCAAAGCGGCGGCGAGTGCCCAGCGGGATGTTGTTCGAGCCCGTGATGCCTTGGTTTCTCCACGACATGGTGAAAGTTTTGATTTACGCGGGGCTGTGTGAATATGATCGCGCTGAGATTTGTTGCAAGGACGAAGTTGGAGGATGCGTGAATCAATGCGGTAAGGTACGGACCTTTTGGGGCGAAACTTTTTAGGTGGACCTTGAGAACCTAAGGTCACGTGAAAGGGAAAACGCTGCGCTGTGACCTGACTGCTGCTGCTGCTGCTGATTGCTGCTAAGACGCTAGGGGTACAGAGGCCACCAATTACAACCCTATCCGTACTTGCCTAGTAAGTAAGGTGATACTTACCTGCTGTAAGGTAAGGCTTAAAATATTGAGAACAATTAGAAATGTTCCAAGTTTGCACATACTGATAGTAGAAATATACTTATTCAATGCGTTTTCTAATGACTTCCCTAACCCTAGTGGCTGCACGTCATTGCACGGCTCTGCAGCCAAGAAAGCGCCCGAGAAGTAGTTACTCACCTTATCCAGGTAGCTTTCCTAGCCACACGATTTAACCTGAGCCTGGGGCAAATCATTTACAGTAACTCCGTCGATAGAATACGAAAGGCACCATCGGCTAGCAATTTCCTGATTAAGGGGTAGAAATGCGCATCAAATATTACATCGACGGAATGGTAGCTCTACATAACGACGTCTGGACAGCACAAGCAAGGTACCCAAGATACCCGGCTGTTGTTCTACAGTGCAATTCTAGTTTTGATAAATGTCCGAGCCACGAGTAAAGAACACTCAACTTGCTGTCTAGTCCGACATCGCCTCGGCTATTCTTCTTCTATGAGTCGTCTAATCGTATCAGCACCGTAATTGGCATCAGTGCCCCATCCCAGAATAACACATCGCGCAACGCACCGTTGTATTCAATTTCAAAAACCGAACGATCGGAGTTACGCCACAAAACCAAGGAAGTGACGTGAGAAGACTGATGAGAATCGCCCATCGCAAGGTTCAATCAAAAAGACGACCCTCGAAACGGAGGAAATCAAGGTGTTTGCTCGGTTCCTTGGCAGGGGCATATCATGTAAGCATAAGCACCGGAATAGTCGTACAGCTAGCTGTCCACCAAACTCTAAAACAGAGTCGAAATGAATGCAGGCATTTAGATCAACATGCCCGCGGTGTCTTCCAACGCCTTGTTCAACAATTCGGTCGCGATTGGGTCTTGTGGATGTATCGCCAGCGCTTGATGGAGAACTTCGACAGCCAATTCCCATTTATCCCCCTGTTCCATGTATATCAATCCTTTTGCAGCAAAAATGGCAGCGTCTTTGCCACCCTGCCGTAGAACCTCGTCAAATTGGTCTAGCGCCTCGTCATACTTCTTCGCGCGCCTGTAGGCATGTGCGAGGTTGGTCCGAGCAGAGAGCCAAGATTGCGGTTCCGCATCAATATCTTCAGCTACCTCTAACGCCTTAAGAAATAGAGTGATAGCGTCCTGCGGTCGGTCTTGGTGATAGTATACAATTCCCATCTCGTTGAGCAGCAACGGGTCGGTTTTGCAGAGGCCGTACGCCGTTTTCAGGAATTCGTCGGCAAGTGTCATGTTGTTTAATGCATGGTTTTGCATTCCCAAAAACACTTGAGGGAGGTGTGTGCCCATGAACAGCCGAGCAGCGGTCGAATATGCCGATATGGCTTGATCATGTTCCCCCTCGGCAGCGAAGGTATGCGCGAAACCAATCCAGGCGGGCCCAAAGTGCGCATCCATCATGCTAGCTTTACTGAAATACCGTCGCGCTTCGGCAATTTTATCGATCGCAAAATAATAGATCCCTACCGCAAGCCAGGAACACGGCTCCTCGGGGTGGCTGTCGGCAAGGTCGTGTGCGATCAAGAACAGGACATTCTTCATCTTGAGCTCGTACAAGCAAGCAAGGTGTAAAGGATATATGCTGAAATTGTATTTGTCTTCTTGAAGGATGGAGTCCGTTATCGCCAGGGCGTCCTTGTATCTACACTGGGTGTATAGGAGATCTGCTCGGGCTAATAAGAGATCAGGATTTGAGGAGAGATTATAGTGAGTTGATAGGGTCTCGCAAGCGGTGGTAAACGAATCAGGGTTCCGGTATTTAGATAGTCGCGTAGTGTAAAGCATCTTGGTGAAGTCGGCGGCTTCTTGTGATGAGGAAGGGTCTCCAGGAACCATAATAGCGTCAAAATCAAGAGATTCAAGAAATTGCCATTCTTCATCTGGAGACATCAGCGAGTTCTTCATCAGCTGCTGGAAGGCCTCAAAGCATTGCACATCAATGCGGACAGCATCCTTGTAGCATTCTTTGGCTCGGTCGAAGGCATTCTGTTTAGCATAACAGATGCCTCTCAAATAGCACATGGCTGCCTCAAACCGCCTGTTTGCTGTCTCCTCACTTGAAGGGTCGTCGCGCCTGTCTTGGGCTCTGGAGAGACCACGCCCGAGGTTGGATGCAGAGCGGTTGTTGCCGTGCTGTGTTTTGCGCTTAGTTGCATGGTTCGTGATGAGGTGTGTGGGGTTGCGCTCCCCCCAGCACGGTCAGAGCCTCATCGTAACGAGACTGTTTGATGAAACAATGGGCAGCCAGATACTGGCACGAGGGGTTTCGGGCAATCAAATCTTGCTTGGAGAGAAATGATTGCGCCCTTGTGTAGTTGCCGGTAGCAAAGTGCACTTGTGCTAGCCAGAAGGCATCGTTATCGTCATCTGCACAAATCCGTTAGCATGTTAAAGAAACGGTTCAACGCCGAACTGGTTGGGGCATACTAGTGAGGGCCAGCAGCTTATCGCCGATGAAGATGGCCGACTCATATTGAGCTTTATTCAGGGCATCCTGCCTCCATTCACGAAGGAAGCTCTCCATGATAGCGCAGACATGGGTTTTGACAACAACCGACGGTTACAGTGGTTCGCGCCGTGGTTGTGCGGGGACTCGACGCGGGGCTAGAGACGCGTTCTGCTAGGTCAAGGCACTCACCTACCTACCTGCCTTAGGTATCTATCTACCTGGACGGTGAGGCAGGTATTAAGGTAAGGTTAGACTAAGCTTCAATTACCTAATAAGCCTTAAGAATGATACTTATCCCATTAGGCTCAGAACTAGCACTACATACAGAGATCCTTCCACGTGCATGCCTTTTTTTCATCTCGTGGAAGTGCAGGGAGAAAAGCGTGGGCTGCTGTAGGTACCTTACCTACCTAATTCCAGCTCTAGTGAATGCAGGTCCACGAGTTCAATCTTGGTTGGAAGTGCCCACCTGGGCAGTCAACAATCAACATCCTCGATATGTAATAGACGGGAATCAATTCTTATAATTGCATGGTTACCTAAACCAATCTTGCCCGTTATACTGTATGTTTACTAGATTCATCTTTGTTCCCCAGGAAACTTGGGCGTCAAGGTCTTTAAATTGAGCTGCAGCCGTTATTTTGAGCCAAAGACAATGGCATGTGAATTCGATATGACCTCAGAGTTGAGAAACCCTCGATTTCTCTTTTTTTAATCCCATCTGCCTCGGTGATCTCAACTGGACAGATGGCAATGTAATTAATTCACCTCAAAAAATACCCAAATATCAATTCCAACATATTCAGACACGAAATCACGAACAACCTTGAAGCTAGATCTAATGCAACTAGACATCGTCCTTCTTGCATAAATAAGGTATAGACGAGAACGCTGAGGGTACGCCGCACAACATTACCCCTATAATCAATCGCCCCTTTTTTAACTGAGGAAATCTAACAAAATGTAGTTACATGCTTACCTACATGCTTGCAATACAGTAGGTTAGAACGTTTGCAGGCGAAAATGATAATGCCACTTCTGTCTATGGGGTAGTCGAGGCTCGCAAGCTGCCCCATATCAATCCTCGCACTATTTATGTCGGGTATGACGGCTTTGCATCGATCTCCGGCCGTTTCACTTGCGTGCGGGCCGATTTACTTCAGACGTTGCTCCTCTATTATCGGCCAAAGTGTGACATTCTCTACGCAGCGGTTTAGTCTCGACTGGCACATGTACAGCTCAGCTGTGTACGCGTAATGGGTAATTAAGAGAGATCCAGATCGTTTCCAATTGCATCTGTCTGTGTCTTCTTATCTGTATGGATGGCGGCGCAATGACATACGCCAAGCCAACAGGTCTTACGGGATCACCAGGAGATTGGGGCTGCCCTTCAACTCCGGTGGCCGTTGTAACCCAATCAAGGGGGCGGGACAGAGAGCGTTGGATGCGGCGACGCGTAGTTTTTGTGCCTGGTGGGGCTGTTCGGGGGGGCAGCATGTTACCTACTTACTCTCAGTGTGAGGGAATAGCCGTTGCCGAGTTCCGGCCAGCTTACCTACACCTTACACTAGTGTGATAGTATGAAGTCTTCTTACTATCAAATACTGTACTGTACGTCCACTCGTAGAGCTTGCCAAGAAACGGCACGGATCAGATACATAAGGATGTCTCCAGCCTTGCGCTCGTTTGAAACAAGCTCGCTCGTTGACAGAGTTGATGATGACGACGAGCCGCCAGAATGGCATTGCGCGGCTTCTCTAAGGTACTGGCCGTACTGGCATTGGTACTGGCGTTGATCGGTAAGTCTCTCGTTCCATTTCCGAGGATTCCGAGCCTCTCTGTTGATAACTGGACTAATTGCGACCCGAGTAACCTTAGGTGTTTTCACCTATAATGTCGTCGACTACGACAAGTATGTGCATCAGCTTGGCAGAGCAGCAGACAACTCCACAGACAGCGACGATAGTCCCGTTGTAGAAATCGTACCCTTGCGTATGATGTTCGTCGGGGCCTCGATAACCCGCGGCGAGGTATCGACGGGCGATCGGGGCTATAGAAAGCACATACGCGATACTGTGATATCATGGGGGAGAGTTGTCAACTTTGTAGGCTTCAACCGCTTCGGCGACTGGGAAGTAAGGAATCCTCGTCACCATTTTCTCCTTGTTTTAGCAGTTTTCAAAGCAATAGGTTTCCTTCTTGGGCCAAGATAGCATCTGGAAGCTTCTGAAGAAACACTCAAAAACCACTCTCCAGTTAGTGATCACTGACTCCGAGTCTTGTAGGACAACGACGTCGAAGGATGGGGCTCCTACCGGATCCGGACTATCACTAAGAGTGCTAGACAAGCCGTACCGGCGCTCCAGCCCAACCTAGTCCTCGTACAAGTAGGCACGAGCGACTGCTTCCAAAAAGACGACACTGAGAACATCGGACCGCGAATGCGGATCCTTATAGACACTATAATGGAGGCAGAGCCCAGGGCCACGGTGATACTGTCAACGCTGGCAACCACACCAGATCCCAACTACGAGCCTTGTATACTCAGCGCCAACACCCAAATCCGCCAAGTAGCCGACGACTTAATGCGCGAGAACAAGACGGTTGCGCTATCAGAGATGCACTATGACCAGGGACTTCCCGGTCGTCCGAGGCCGGAGGACATTGGGCCGGACAATATCCACCCAACCGACGCCGGTTACATTATGATGGGTGACATTTTCCTGCAGAGTATTCAGGAGGTCGAGGGGAAGGGGTTCATACAACGAGCTGCGAACAACAGCATACCGGATAATGGCGACGACAGGCGGGAGGTAGAAGATGCGATTAAAGAAAAGACTGAGAGTGAACATCCGATCGGCTCGAAAACAAGGTGATTAATATCCCAGACGAGGACGTGATCTGGTTCTTATCTATTCTCGACCTACCCCTATTTCCCGTGTTATCTCACGTGTTAGGATTAAAGAACACGACTAGGTATTCAGAAGGTACTTCGTTCGGGCAGCGACGCAAGCTGATTGGGGCTTCAGAACCGTTAGAGGAGGGATATTTATAGCTACATGTCATATAGACTCCGACTAGGTAGCGGATGGTGGCGTTGGATGATCAAGATGAATTATGATCATCCCATTCTAGAAGGACGCACACAGTTAGAAATAGTCAACACTATTATAAATGCCGCCTTATCGTATTGAAAACCTAACAGTGATATGCGACTTAGCGTCCGAAATGCAATGATCAACTATTCTACCAGCGGACGTATCAAGCATTCAGCCTCGACGAATACTCCTAGCAGTTCATACGCCTAGTTCCGACAACTGGATGGTATTGGCATTGGAAATTCCTATAGATTAAAGAGATTAGCATACCTTAGCTAGACAGCATATCGTCATTGATTCACACTGAATGCTTGAAACACCGAAGCTTGGTTACCATATATTAATGTAGAGGAATGTCCCATGTCCAAGGGTACACTCACTACGCTAGGTCCTCTAGGTAGACTACCATCTAGGTATCTATCTATTCATTCAGAAGAGCAGCAGTATATCTCTTCTTCCAAATTCCCAACTCAACTTAAGATCAAAGGAAAGAAGCAAGATCTATATTGCATGCTTTTGTCTTTGGTTTTTGGAAATGCCGCGCCTTCGTACAGGAGGGATGAGGGAAACGAAACGAAACGACAGGAAAACACCAATCAACGCCGGACAATGCACACTTGAGACGCGGGAAGGACCAAGGCCATAACTCGTAATGAATCCTAGCATGGTCATTCCGTTCCATCCTGAAATCAATAACGACCAAAAGAGCAAAACGCCAAGTTCGCGGCTACTAAAGACGCACACGAGCCAAAACGCCAAATAGCAAAAATGCCTCCCACAAGCAATAACGGAGCATCATAATCAGACAATAGGACTACACGCGCCTCCTCGGGTAGCCGCTCCCTCTCAAACATTTAGGTTGTACATAAAGTCCTTGACTTTGATGGAAGTATTTGAGGTTCTCTTGAGTACCCTCTCTGTATTTCATTGCGTGTCACAAATAGGACGTTGGGTGTGAAAAGGGCCTCGACTGATCACGTGCCAGGCCAACGTAGGCGTAAGCCGTCAACCCATCGACTATAGAGCACATCAGAAAGCTGCTTGCAATGTTCCATGCCGGGCTGAGGCTCGCGGCCAGGATACTTGGCCTGCAGGAGTGCCTTCTCAGAGCTACTAGCGCCAGCATTCACCAGAGCAGCGCTCTGACGCCTCCTATGGCTCTTCAGATGTGGATTATTGGCTGCTAGCATAAGCTTAGTAGGGCTTGGGGGTAGGTTGCTCGGAGGCGGATTAGCCGGTGCACTCTTAATAATCACCGTTCCATATAGCTTGTCCGATTCGACCGGTTCCCTCACGGATCCCTGAGCATGTAAGAATGCATTGGATAGTTTATTGTCTTGTGTGATAGTGGAGTTGAGATTGCGGAAAAGGTGGTACGCTCCCTCGGGGTCAACAGCATCGAGCGCCGCAAAGGCATCGGAGAGCTTTGCAAGGGCTTCTCTCTTAGCCATGCAGGACGTCTGTGCGTGAAGTTCCGCAAGAGCGGGATCCAGTGCTTTTGAATACAAGCGTCGGCCTAAGATCGCTTCTTTGCTAGTTACCTCGACCGCATTGGGGTGCTTATTCTCATCTGCGATGTCATCAAACGGGCTAGGAGAAGAGGAGCGTCCAGAATTGGATCCATCAGATGGTACTCTTCGGAATAGGCGTTGTGAGGAGCCAGAGTTACCAAATGACATATCTGGTTGGAGTGGACGCCGTAGGGGGGCGGAAGCAGGTGGGCCGCGTACGGACCTATTGCCAGACATTTGCGCTCCGGATGGTTGTCTTAGGACGGTAGATTTCCGCATAGTTGGAGGGGCTGGGGAGGAGGGCTGCAGCGGCGCGTCCTTGAGATCCATTCTTCGTAATGCCTCTTCGGTAGAGAAGATGGAGGACGGTTTCCGGGACTTCACCGTGGCTTTACGAGGCACGACCGACCTCACCGTGTCAAACACCCACTCATCCTCTTCAGATCTAGGTGAAAAGTCTTGCAGTGTTTCCTGGTAGAAAGGTCGGTTCCTCTTTTGGTCTTACTCGCATCGTAGGTGCGTCTCCGCTCGATCAGTTCCTGTAGTGCCTCGATCTTGCTCGAAGATTTAATGAACCGGTGTCTTAATAGCTCCTTTGCTGAGGGCCTATGGTCCGGGCTCTTCGAGAGACACTGTGTGATGAAATCTTTGAAGTCTTTGGAGAAATTGCCTTCTAGCCTCGGGGCGGGGTTTTTGGGAATGTGAAATAAAGCCTTCATCGGATGTAAGTTCGCATGGGGAGGCTCTCCGTTTGCCATTTCCAGAGCAGTGATACCCAACGACCAAATATCTGCCTTAAAATCGTAGCCAGCTTGCTGGATTACTTCTGGCGCCATCCAGAAAGGGGTACCGACGAATGTGTTGCGCTGAGATTTGATGTTGGTGAGCTGGGCAGCTACGCCAAAGTCAGCCAACTTGACTTTTCCAGACTCCGATAGCAATACATTCGCGGCCTTGATGTCTCGATGAATCTTTCCTTCAGCATGGAGGTATTCTAGGCCGCGGAGGAGTTCGCGACAGATAATGGCAATATGTGGTTCGCTGAAAGAGCAGGGTTCGGGTTTCAGCTGTACGACGTGACTGTGTTAGAAAAGAAGGGCCACGCAAACGCTTAGATGAGATCATACCAGGTCGAGACACGATCCGCCGCCCAAGTACTCCATGACAATCCATAGCTTAGTTCCGCGTAGAAAGCTCGCCTTGTACTGCGTGACGTAGGAACTGGCGCATGTGCTCAAAACGGATATCTCGGCCTGGATATCTTGAATATCATCATCGGTCGACTCGAGATCGATCTAAGTAGAATTAGTCAGTGCTGGGCGGTTGCTGAGGGCGCGGCCCGGCCAGGGGCGGGATGCAAGGGGGGGGGACTCACATGTTTGATTGCGACGACCTCTCCAGTTGCCTTCTCGATACCCTTATAAACGACACCAAAACTACCGCCTGTGCTCAGTGGAGAAGGTAAGTGTCTAGTCTTTCATACCATGTCAATTTAATGAGTGCTGCGATGGAAGTCTACTTACGGCCCAGCTCCTCAAGAACCTGGTAGTGACCGGCAATCGCTTCGTCTGCCATGTTAAAAAACTAAGAAATCGCGGCTGAATATGACACTGCAAAGATGCGCGGCCAATCGAACCGGGAATGGGATACGACGAAGCAATTCAGGTTCGAGCTGGGGGTAGCCGCCGAGCAGCGCAGCAACAACCGCACACGAACACGATGTTGCACCGATGCCTGTAAGTTGACGTACAGATCAGCTATTATAGACGATTTAGTAAAGGAGGTAGCACGGCAATCCTATGAGAATAGATTGATAAACACGGGCACTCTAAGTCGCGTAGTCAGTCATTGGTGACAAGTAGCAAAAAGGAACACCGAGTCGTCGTCGAGGGGATTCGGCGCAAACAAGCAACGCTGCCGCAGAGGTGGGATAGGTACCGGTAGATAAGCGGTTGTCAGGGAAGGAGACAGTCTCGGCAGTAGGGCTGGGGGGCGGCAAAGCTAGGACCAACAACAATATGCCCATCCGGGTGTAGCGCCGTTTCCCGATCGGGAAGCGGTTGGCCAATTCAGACCAATAGTGTCGATCGATCGTATACTACTGTAGTCCAATGTCCTGGTCTTTCCTTTTGCGACGGCCAGGGGGGGAGATAAACTGTCTCTGGTGCAGCAACTCGACGACGCTTCTCATGATGGTGTTATCGGCGTTGTAGCGGATGCATGTGTCTGGGAGCGAGAGGAAAGAGAAAAGGGAGTGCATCCGCAAAGGCGCATACGATGACGGGCTTCCCTTGGTAGATAAAGCATGCAGGTCAAGAGATAGATACATTCTTACGGAGTATACATGTATGGATAGCACCATACCTAGCAGTGTCTCACCGCGCATGTCTAGGTATGCATGCCAGTGCAGTGGCCCGGTCCTACTAGTGTACTTACTAGCAGCAGTCTATGCGATTCACCGTTGGTTGGGTGACATCATCCATGGATGCGGGTTGGTTCGTTTGTCCCCCAGCTGACACCTACCCTGACTTCCTGACTTACACCGCCAGCTATACCTAGTGCTTAAAGCGACGACTAGCCAACAACCTCATCATCCTCGTGTACAATACCTAGCAAAAGTAGGTATACCCACTGGGTTCCCTCTCTATATTTAAGTCTCTCCTTCAGCACTGAGCAGATATCTTCAACGATGAGAAGAGGTAGCATCGATTTCCAATTGATACATCCCGTACCAATTCGGGTAATAGAGGCAAACAACGCCCATTGAACGCCCATTGGCTCCCTTACCGAGCGGGAGACCCACTATGTCAGCTCGCCGTTACTGGGCAACCAGAAACAGGACCCCTCTGTTTGGATGAGTACCGAGTGACATGTTTACCCCAATACTCCGTGAGCTCTCATTTGCCCGCGCTTCTCGCATCTTTGCTGGCAGCCGGGTTATACATGGTTCATGGGATCAAGCCAAACCCTGTCTTGTCCGCAATTGTACCAATGAGCTGGCAGTTGGCGGTCCAGCGTCTGCCCATGTTCATTTTGCTTGCAGCTTCGTTCTCCAATATCGTTCACGCTTCTGTTATTATACCAAGGAAGCAGTAATATCGCGGCACACTCCTTACCTGGATAGGGTAGTGTGTATCTATACTATATGCTCCACAAGTTCGCGGGGGTTTCCCCATAGCTCCCTCACCGCTCCCTTCGCGATCGAGTTGTCTATCCGACTCTGAAGACAACAAGTCTCAAGAACCTCTGCCCAACCGGGTGACAAAGCTGTATCGCGTATAACCAGCACTAACGTCTCCTGCACCTAATCTGCAATCGATTCTGCATAACCGCCTGGATCCAGACGCATCGTGACGACTGCGGATAATCACTGGGCGCAATGGTTCCAGCACCACCGCCCTTGCCCACACGGTTTCCGTGCTGGTGCAGAGCTGTCTATTCTTGGGGAGGAGAGGTTAGTGTTTCTATACAGACAAATAGTCGGTGTGCTAACAAGCTCTATTGTACAGTCTTCACGGGACCTGGGATTCATCGAGGGGGACTTGATCGAATGTCTCAATGCAGGCGACGGGTCCTGGTGGACCGGGAGGTTACGGCGCAACAAGACTGTTGGCGTCTTCCCATCGAACTTCGTCGAGGTGTTACCTGATGATTTCCGTCCCATCAGTAGATCAATAAGTCCGTTGACTTCGAGCAACACGCCGAGTCCGAGTAGCAGTCTACAGAAAACGAAGTCGAAACCTTTTCGCAAGCCCTTCGAAGCATACGCAAAAGCGCCGCATTACACAACAGCAAAGCAACCCGAGATCATACGGCAACCTTCCATTCAACCGCCTAGGAAAGACTCTACCAGTCATTCCGAAATAGTGGTCGCGAAAAGAATAATTATGCTCCTACTCCTCCAAAGGCCCAGGAATATGTTCCAAGGGCTCCATCACCTGCGCCGCCCCGCCATACATACCAACGAGCATATTCACCAGCTCCTCCTCCTACCTCCTACCACCCTCGGGCTGCCTCTCCCGCTCCGCCGCTTATGTTAGAGTATAACCAAAGAGCTCCCTCACCTGCCAGGCCCCATAATGTTAGAGTATGATCACAGAGCTCCCTCGCCTGCCGGGCCACTTATGTTGGAGTATCATCAAAGAGCACCATCACCGGCACCTCCTGTCAATTCTTATCATTCTCGATCTCCCTCTCCCGCTCCACCACATAGATCCAGCTACCATAGCCAAAGAGCACCCTCACCGGCTCCGCCACTAGCATCCAGCTACCACCAGAGAGCACCCTCTCCAGCACCACCGCCCATACAGCACTACGGAGGCCGAGCTCCTTCTCCCCTACCTCCACAGGCACAGACACATGAAAGGAGAACACCATCCCCCGCTCCTTCATTTAGCTTCAAGCCCTACCGACCAGGAGCAGAGCACGAATCGCCCCCGCCACCAGCTCCACCTCCTCACCGCAATCTTCTTACCAGAGGGAATTCAAATGCCTCTTATGATGACCGATCTCATCAACAAGGATACCTTACACCACGCGCAGTCTCACCCGCCCCACCGTCTCCTGCGGGAGCTGGGTACACCCCTTCACCTCTACGTGAAGCTATGGATGGCGTGATCGAGCAACTCGATGCATTAGGTGTGCCACGGCGGAGCGGGTCTCCGGAGCCATCTTTCGATCCATGGTCGCCAGAGTCATTTGACTTGGTTCACCGTCGGTCCCGAAAAAAGCAACCAAGGCCACAGACCTCAATGGGTCTTGCTCAGCAGGATTCAGGCTACGAGTCGTATGGTGGTGAGTCGTCGCGGGAGAACACGGTTCATACTGGGCACAGAGATGAGAACCCGCTACCTCAGCTAGGTAATTATGTAGAAAGGATGGAAAGCCGCCTCCGGAAAATGCACCACCATAAGTCAAGCTTGTCTGTTGGCCATGAGATAGATCCTCCACCACCTCCACCCCTCAAAAGCCACCCACCGAACCGACCAAAGTCGTCATTGGGTGATAGCCCTCGCAAAGAGCGCAGTCTGCGCAAGCAGAAGTCATCTTATGAAGTTGGACTTATCGGCAGGACAGCGACTACAAAAACGACTTCAACAAATGCTTCTTCTGGTAATCGTAGTAGTACGACGACGACTAGCACAAACACCCAAAGCACGAACCGAAGTCTCATGAGTGGCACATCTGCCGGGGGAATAAGTTCTACGAGCGCAGGGAGTTTGGCTCGGAGGAATCGGGCCCTCAGTGCGTTAGACTTCAGGGATCGCGATGAAGATTGGGACCCGAACCGGCCTACAACGCCATTTACCGGAGTTTCTTACCACCCAAGCCACTCCACATCTGCGATGAGACCTCAATCGCAAATAGGATTTATCGAAGAAGGTATCGCTGCCGTAGGGGGCCTCGTGCAGCCCGGAGTGACCAAACCCAAGAAGTCAAACTTCATCAAAAGAATTTTAGAGGCAACAAAAACTGGAGTGGCATCCGGTCGAAGCAGTATAGCGACTGGTACTTCGTCGTTACATTCGTCCCCCACTAAACGCTCGGGTCCTGACGGCATCACCGCAATCGCGGGTGGTCTTAGCACAACAAATCTGGGCCGAGACGCTGCTCGTGATATGGGGCTCGACGGTGGTGTAGATTGGGTCCAAGTCCGGCGAGACGTGAATAGGTCCAATACTCTGAGCAAGAATGAGCGCAACGAGCGACGTGACCGTTGCCAGATGATGGATTATCCCGCGATAGATCCTGTCGACGAATTTTACGAGAGCGTCGAAGGAGATGAAGGCGCGGATGGACATCCAGTTCGGGAACCCATCAACTATCAAGGCCTAAATCTCAGTCAAGTCGACAAGAACTCGCGCTTTGTCAGCAATTTGCCGCCAATGACGACGTCGGTGACTCTAGCAACAACCTACGTTTGCCGGCCATATAGAAGCGACGTACAACGCCTTCGCGCCATTTTTGTCTGGGTTGCCGAGCAAGTGCACTGGGAAGAAGACTTCGAAAGTGAAGTTGATACGCGACGGGTGATCCAGACCGGGCGAGCATGCGCCGAAGAATACGCGGTTCTGGTGCATGAGATGTGCGCTGCTATTGGCATTCACTCCGAAATAGTCCGGGGCTACCTCAAGACACCAGGCGAAGTGCCCGAAACTAATATCATGCCCCGATCGAATCATTGGTGGAACGCTGTGCTCGTGGACGACGAATGGCGCATGATGGATTGCTGTCTTGCGAGCCCTTCTAACCCTCGCCGCAGTCTTTACTCGAATAGCGGCAGTAGCACCGCAGAGTTCTGGTGGTTTTTGACGAAACCTACAGAGCTTTGTTGGACGCATATACCTGAACACCACGCGCAGCAACACATCTGCCCGCCCGTGGCTCATGAGACTCTGCTGAACTTGCCTGGTGCATGTCCACCATACTTCAAGAACGCCATCGCCATGGTCGACTTCAACACGTCGCTCCTGCGAATTGAGGATCTGGAAATGCTACATATAAAATTCAACGTGCCAGAGGATGTTGAGATAGCTGCAGAAGTGGAGGTCCGAGCTTATACGCGCGACGCGGACGGAGATTTCTTCGAAAGCGGTGAAGTGGTCAAAAAGCGAGCTCTAGCCCAAGCAGAATGGTACAGCGGCGTAAAACGCTACACGGTGAAAGCACTCCTGCCGGGAGATGAGGGCACGGGCATCTTAAAGGTTTATGCCGGTAAAAGAGGCCTTATGCACAGCATCAAGGACATCACGCATCCTCTCGCATTCGCCCTTCCGATTATTCACACAGGCGAAAACCCGCCCTACGACTTCGTGACACGTCATCCGACGCCTCATGCCCAACGTCACGACATCTACGTTGTGCAACCGCAGTGCCAGCGTCTTGCGTTGAACAACACGTTCGTCTTCGCTATCCGGCAACACCCTTCCAGCACGGGCAACAGTGCGGCTAGCAACCCCGGCGGCACGAGTCCTGTTCCCTTCGGCCGGCCAGCTAGTGCTATGAGCATGACCAGTAGTGCCGCGGCATCAGCTCCCAGCTCAGCAACCGGAAGTATAGCCGGGAAAAAGCCAGCTAAGCTGGCGATCCAAACCCCCGGCGGCAAAATCCTAAGACTCATGAGAAAAGAAGAGCGAAGAGGAGGGATCGGAGTGGGTGGACGCCACTTTAGTGGCGAAGACGAGGTCAGCGACGGCGGTACATGGGAGACGATCATCAAATGTTCGGAGCGTGGCGTCTGGCGCGGCCTCGTACTCGCAGATCGCACCGCAAGATGGTGCGTGTTCGCCGAGTGGATGTGTGTAGGTTGAGCCGTCTTGTATTCGCATCGAATTGTTGGGTAGAAGCGTGGCGAACTGTTGTTTTGATTCAAATCAATACCCGATCGGCCTGGGCTAAGAATTCAATATCGGACCGAGTCCTGGTATCTCGTGCATTTTGCTCGGTGTTTGCTGGTGGGCCAATTTGGGATTTTTCTCTGTTTTATATCCAAGTGGCATCCCAACTGGGATGGTGAACACTCTAGAGTATCTGTGTCGTGGGGACCTCTTGCACATGGGCAGCATAGGCTCCCCCTTTGTATGTTAGGTGTTGAGTTACCGGACTCGATGTACACTCATCATAATCGCAGTGCGATGGCACGATGGTCATAAATACGAACTCTATTATTTGTACTCACTACCCTCAGACTGTAGAAATAGGACTTCATAATAAATTAAGAAACAATAAATAAACACCTGACGCGACTAGTTCGCATATCCATTCTTGTGAAGTAGTAATATTGCCTCTCTTAACCTACCTAGGTACCCAACCAAATCTCTCCTCACCTGCCATAAAATCAAGACTTTAGAAAGACTAAACCCCAGATTTCATATGAATAATCCCAACTCCCGTCATCGCCCCATTCTTCTCCTAATCGAATAAGGCAAAATATGAAAACAACCCATACAAAGTCAGAAGAATTTTACTGCTGAATCAGTTAACCCAATCGCCCGATAGTTATAGATGTCCTCAAAGGTAAATTAAGGGGCGATGTTTAACAATGGGGAGGCCGAAGAAGTATGACTGGGCTTAATTGTATCAAGAGATTCTTCTCATACCTAATCATGTTTTACTACTCTTCCCTTCACTACCTTCCTACCAAGTACTTACCTATGTAGCTAATGCTTGCGCAAAGTCACGATCCTTCCTTCCCCAAAACTGATATTTCTCTGTGCTTGCTGTAGACGGGATATGTGCGTCGAAACTTTGATTTCACCTGATATATCGTCCTCATAGTTGTGTGTCCTCGTATTCCCTTTTCACGTATACCTAGCTGCTATCCGAGTCTGTTATCCTAATCCTATAATCCCTATGAAACACCCATACAGATTGTTTACCGTCAAGTCTCAGACAATATTAACACATTATATTCGCGCGACATTTATTACCATACTATTAGACTAAACCAGCCGAACTATCCACAATGTCCGACCGTGCGGTTCTCGTAGGTTCGGCCAATCTCGACCGAATCGAGGCTCCCGTCACCCTAAAAGCCTACCTCATGTGCGCCTTCTCAGCATTTGGCGGCATCTTCTTCGGTTATGATAGCGGCTATATCAGCGGGGTCATGGGCATGCCGTACTTCATCAAGCAAATCGAGGGCCCGGATGCTACAAGCCTGAGCGGATCCTCCAAGGGACTCATCACTTCGGTGTTGTCGCTGGGTACTTTCGTCGGTATGTGTCTCCTATTTATATGTGAATAGTATTGTCATTACCACGGTTGACTGATATCGCTTTCCCAAGGGGCGCTCGCCGCTGGAGACTTTGCCGACCTCGTAGGCCGCCGAACCACCGTCCTCGGGTGCTGCATGGTATTTCTTGTCGGAGTCATATTGCAAGTGGCTTCGGCCGGGTTACCTCTTCTTGTCGCTGGTCGGGTTGTCGCTGGCCTGGGCGTAGGAGGTGTTAGCGCAACGCTTATTCTGTACATGTCTGAGAGCGCGCCTCGCAAAGTCCGCGGAGCTATTGTGTCGGGTTACCAGTTTTGCATCACCATTGGTAAGTCCAGTCTTTTATATCAAGTGAATCGCATTTGTTTAACTGTTCTCTGCGCAAGGTCTATTACTCGCTTCCGCCATCGACTACGCAACCCAAAACCGTAACGACAGCGGCTCTTATCGGATCCCCATTGCAATCCAGATGATATGGGCCTTGGTTCTCGCCAGCGGCCTTTCTTTCCTGCCCGAGTCTCCGAGGTTCTACGTCCGTATAGGAAAGCTTGATCGCGCCGCCGATTCCTTATGTCGACTCCGCGGTCAAGATGTCGAGAGTGATTTTATCAAGAACGAGCTTGCTGAGATCGTGGCTAATCATGAGTATGAAAGTTCGCTTGTGCCCGAAGGTGGTTACTGGAGCACATGGCTCAATTGCATTCGTGGCTCTTTGACCGATGGATCCAGTAACCTTCGACGTACCATACTTGGAACTTCTCTTCAGATGATGTCCCAATGGACTGGAGTCAATTTCGTCTTCTACTTCGGTACCACTTTGGTATGTATGAGCGATTCAAATTGCAAGCCAGTGTGATCCAGTTCTCCAAAGAATTGAATCTCACAGAACTGACTCTTTTCATAGTAGGTCCCAAAGCTTTTATTACGAATACATATTAATTTTAGCTACCGTTTTCTTAGCTTACATCCTGTCGTTGCGTTAATAAAAGGTAATTCTCATCACACACATCAGACATGCTAATAAATGAACAGTTTTCAAGACCTGGGCACCATACAAGACCCATTCCTCATCTCTCTCGTCACCACCCTCGTCAACGTGTTCTCTACTCCTATCTCCTTCTAGGCGATTGAGAAAATCGGACGTCGACCTCTTTTTCTCTGGGGAGCCTTTGGAATGTCGATCTGCCAGTTAATCGTCGCCATCGTGGGCACAGTCACGCACTCCGACGTGGCGCTGTCGGTCATGATCGCCTTCATCTGCATCTTCATCTTCTTCTTCGCGAGCACCTGGGGTCCCGGCTCCTGGGTTCTTATCGGAGAGATATTCCCGCTCCCCATGCGAGCGCGAGGGGTTGCGCTATCAACCGCAAGCAATTGTGAGTCACAGTCGAAGCAGTTACGCATGACATTGTTTCAAGAACCCACTGAATCCTCATCTTGAGCTCACGATCACCAGATCCTAGCGGCATCTCGCTGACTAAAAATTCTTCCAGGGCTGTGGAATTTCATCATCGGCCTAGTAACGCCCTACATGGTAGACAAGGACAAAGGAAATCTCGGTGCTAAAGTGTTCTATATCTGGGGCAGTCTGTGTGCTACCGCATTCGTCTATACATGGTTTCTCATCCCAGAAACTAAAGGCCTTACACTTGAACAGGTTGACAAAATGCTCGAAGAGACGACGCCTCGCACTTCGGCTAAGTGGATTCCTCATGACACGTATGCTGTAGATATGGGCTTTGCGGGAGCTCCGAGCCAAAAGCCGCTTGATGAGGATGTGGATGGCTACGGCAATGAAGCTAGAAACAGAGATGGTGAAGAAGATATGGGAGGGGAGAGTGAGAACCCCTTTTTGCGTGTTCTATGAGCTTCGAGTGGATACTGTATTCCCTACCATAGTTTGTATAACATCCATAAAAGAGGTCGAACTCTTGATTATGAGAGAAAGAGAGTTAAGGTAGTGATGATGCTATACAGTATCATGTAGTATCAAAACTACGGGTTAGCTATGCAAGAATAGTAGGCTTCTCCATTTTGTTTCATTTCCGGGTTGCTGACAGGAGACGTATGGTTTATCCTGCGAGTAGACGAGAGCTCATGGAAGACGAATTGCTATATTATAACTTCGAATTTATGAGTAGACTAGCAAGGATACCTATTTAACCATCTAAGGCGCTCGGTTTGGGCTACTAGAGTGACCGACAATCCCCTTAATAACTATACGACGCATATAGTGAATACTAACGTTCGTACCTCGCCCGATGCGTAGCCCATAGTGGTGTGCTTCCTGGTTCTTCGAGGTAGGTAAACGAACAAGATGGCATGTAGTTTGATTTGTAGCGTAAATCCAACGTGACCTTATGACAATCAGTGTTTATCAATCGTATGTGGCTCTGGGCTGGCGTTGAGCGCTTTCCCGCATGAGAACTTCTAGAACCTCGCTTAGATCAGACTGTTTTACGAACGGTAGAATCAAATAAGGCCTCCTGACAAGCTATTCATGGAGGCATCAAGCAGGTTTGTAACCCTCCTTGAAACGTAATAGGACTACTTGTGATCCAAATAGGTGCAAATGACTGTCCTGCTGCTTACATCCAGATATGGATGACCTAGATCAAATGACTCCGGGTTCAAACATACAGATAACATGACTCGACCCAAGACGCGTTATCAAAACTCCAAAACGCGCTTTAGTATTCGGAGACACGTAAGCCGAAGCGCACCCGTGTTCGCTCGTGCCGTAAGCCCCCTCATATAGTTTACTATGCTTCCTGAGCAATCAGCCTGTCAGAGGTTAACGAGGGGAAACGGGCCACTTTCGAGTTTTCATTATCCTCTTCGACACACGATAATCCCTTGTTGGAAGGGTTAATAATTGGCAGGAATAGGATGTCTACGTTATAGTCTACCATGACGGCGCACGAATCGTTACTGTGAGGTCCGTTAGGATTGTAAGGGGTGTGTTATTACACGGGAACGTATTAACGTAAAACACCATGACGGCAGTGAAAACGGACTCTCGGCGGCTTTTATTAGGTGTGTCAGCAAGGAGGCTATAGAATCTTGTTGTAAGCTCACCGGGTGAGACCAGTTCACCTCATAAGGGCGGACGGAAGCGCTGGTAGAACGAGGGAAACTAACTATTTGTGGTTTCACGAATATAGAAGAGGGTAGTGCAAATCACAAGGCAAAACCCTTAACGGGAAGGGCGAAACAACGAGAGGCTACTAGCTGACATAGCTGTAGGACTTGGGCTACCATGTTTGTAGACTGCTGAGACTCTGTATCATGCCTTGTGAAGCAGCGGCGCAATAGCCCGCATGAACCTTAGAATGCCTCAGTTATCGTTGCACTTTATCGCGGAGATGCAGATCTTCAGAGACGTGGGGGAAGGCTGTTGTTCTCTAGACGAGGAGAGAGACGCTACATCCGAGCATGACGCCAAAGCAAACATAAGAAAACCGGTTCGGAGCCATAGATCGCCGCCCCCCACATTCTGTTGTGCCGCCCACCCCAACTCTGTAAGCATGTCAGGAACAGGAACAGGCTGTCTAGACCATGCAAGGGGATGAATTGAGAGAGTGCGAGTGGCGCTATTTGAGCCCAGTTCTTGCTCTGTGATGCGCGAAAGTTGAAGTGACGAATAAGGGGTCGACAGCACGTAACCGCCAGCGTACCTGGAGCTGGACGAAGAATCACCCGATTGACCTCGAGAGTATTCTTAAAATGCATTTCTTAAGCACCCAGAGAGTAGGAATTAACCGCCAGCACTCTGATCGCGTCCCGTGTCCGCTTTATTCAAACCGGAGAGCATGACTGCCGTCGCACTACGGGCATGGTGAGATTCTGGCATGCAATTACCGATGAGTTAGTGTTAGAAATTCAATGGCGTTCGCTGGCTAACCTAAAAGTCAACACCATGATCGGTCTGCCGTATCTCAGGTCGCGACATGGCCGCCTGAGCCATGGCCCAGGGGACCTAATCAAGCTTTGCGTTGTACTAACGCCAAGCCCCCCCAGAGGGATTGCGTCAAGTCTGAAGAGCTGTCATCGGCCCGATACTTTCTATAACAGAGCCAGACGAAGACTTTGCATCTACCGATGTGCAGATAAGCTAAAACACCAAAGAGATCCACGTGAGGAGTCAAGATTATCTCCCCAAAAGGCCTTGTTGCTTTCTCGTACAGCCGACCCTTGCTTATGACGGTCTTGGTGAGTGGGAGGCAATGCATACCCCTAACATAGGTAAAAAGACGAGGAGCTAGGATTGCATCGGAAGCAGTAGCAAGAGATAGCCGCGACGTGACATCCTAGAATATAATACCGCGGATAACGAGTCGATGAGGCACACGTGCCGAAATCTTATGCAGGTAACCTGACCATAGTTCATGTAGAGGCAGGACGTAGGACAAAGGCTAGCACGACAGCCTGATGAAGGTTACGATACGGTCGATCAGTATCTAATCGAAAGGGCAACTGGCTCATTTCTATAAAAGGGCTGGGGATTAGTGAGGTTTCAGAAGCAAACGTGCCACCCAAACTACATTGGCACCTTAGCATATAATCAAACAACGTCAAGAATGCTCCATGGCTGGTAGATCAATAGTCCATCTTGTGGCTCGGAGGATAAAGCTAGCCAATCACGTAGCCATTGTTAGCCATCCTCAGTGTATGCTGATATCGACGAGGGCGAGAATGGATATCGACCTATACTAGCTGATGTCTTGCCTGAATGGAATAGAGCATTTAAGGATATTTTCTGCTTCAATGCAACCTTATCCTAAACGGTAGATACCAAAGTGTCATGCAGACGTCCGCACCGGAGCGGTGCCCGCTCGGTAGTCAGCTATAATGTGAATTTTAGTCAGTCCCGTAAGATTGGTTGAGTGAATAATAATCACTGTATGCGAGATAGTAAGTTGTCGGCGGGGATATGTTGCTGCCCACCGGGTCAAAACAGCTCGCGAAGCGGTCTGCAGGCAGCATTTCCTACCATACATGATCTCATGCTCGATTATGCTGGGTAATTCTGTTGTCCGTACTTAACAGATACCTGACTCAGAGTGTCGCAAATACCAATGTGTGAAGGTATACTAATAGATTGCGGTGTAGCGTACGAGGTACCGTATGTACTAACAACTTGTAGGGTTGTATTGTGGCTGGCGACGATCCCGCTTAACCGTTGAGCCCTGGTTATTTCTCGCATAACATGCCTGTCAGGGTAATGCAACTTGTCTGGAGAACCCATGGCCAAGAATCTCCGATCGGTCACGATCAGTCTGTCAGCTTGGGATGGGCCCCTGCCTGGGAGGCTGCAGTTTCTGCGACAGGCCCATGTGCACGACACGTAGCCAATCTTGGACGTTTGAATGGTGGATGAACCTGCGCGACGAGAACGCCGACGCGCAAAAAAAATACGGGAGTTCTAGATTCGCCCAAGACAGCTGTAGCGTTATGAAAAGAAAAAGAAGGCATACGAACTCTGGGGTATGGTGGCGCCATGGAGGCTTCGGACAATGGCATTGGAAAGCCGCTCTGTGCGGCGACGTGGCGTGTGAGGCTGCTTTCGGTAAGACAGTGGAAAATTGAAAATAGTCACACTTCCTGTTCCTCATCCTCTTCGTCGGTGGTGGGCTCGCTACCTACCTACCTACCTCAGGTGTAGGTACGTTACATGACATGCCCCGAGGCTTCTCGTGAGGTACCATGGAACGTGCGTGTAACTGATGTAATGTGTGTCTAACAGAACGACTTGCAAGCAGGAAGCAAGCTGGCGACCTGCTTAGGATCCCGTATGGGACGTATGCTGCAGTAGGAGGAGGAGAACATAATAATACAGTGGATTTGGTGTCTGGGAGCGACATGGGGCCTCTCCGCTGTCATATCCACTTTTGTCCTTCGTGATACTGACCCGTACGACTTTTTCGCGCGCGCGCACGCGCCCCCGTGCGAACATCAGAGAAAAGTTCGAGACAGCCGAGGACGGAAAGAAAAAAACCCCTCCAAAACCAGACAGACAGACAGACAAACAATCAGAGAAACGAAACGCCTCGGACGTCACTCCACGGAAGATACCAATTGCGGTGTTATGGGGACCGGTCGGTCGGTCGGTCTCTCTGTGACAAGCAATGACGACGACGCCGGCGTCCACAAGGATGATGAGATGATAAGATGATGAGTGTACTTATTTTGGGCGGCGATCGAATGTTGTCGGACGGCGTCGGGGCAGTCTGAAGCACAACATGCGCGTCCCCCGAGCCAGGATGTTCTTATTGAGATTATTCCTCTTGAATGGCTGACACAAAGGAACGCGTGTTCCAGTATTGGAAATGATATTGAAGGGTAAAATTCCCACACACCTGGATACGCAAGGGCTTGGTAGCTGGTAGGTTGTAGGCTGTTAGGTAACTTTCAAGGCCCACGGATTCAATCATTGATGTTGTGAGGAGTCCAGTACCTACCTAGGGCACTAAGGTAGAGGTATACCATTCAATACCTAGGTACAAGTTGGTAGGCCTTAGTACCTACATGGAAGTACCTACTGTAGATGTTTAGGTACTGTACTGTAGGTACTTATGTAGTGCTGCTAGATGCTAGAGGAGCACTCTGACTTGGGTGGCCGGGCGGTACAAGGACAGCAGGTTGGAGCTGGAGGTTGGTGGGTGTACATACACGTATGTACATAAGGTACCTCTTTATGTACCTAGGTACCTAGGTATCTCTTGATAGGTACATTTTTTGTCCCGTTAATCGCATTTTAGATACAACCTTGGAACTCATCTACCTACTTAGGTACCTAGGTACCTAACGGTGCTTCCATCCGAGTCGTGGGCCCCTAGCGAGATTAGAACCTTACCAACACCGAAAGCATGCCTCGATTTCACGACCTAAAAGACGAGAAATTCTTGGTAGCTTTTAATAGGTTCAAATCACTGTTGTTACATTACATGTTGAAGGTCCCTTTCGAAATGTATTGGTTTGCTGTTATTGGTAACATTAGACGCCGTTGTAGTGGGATCTGCACTTCGCATAATGTACCTATGTGTAAGGAAGGGATGGAGTAGATGTAGTCCAAGAACAAGAAAAATTAAAAAACGCAACAGAGAGAGGAATAGGTACCTGGTGGAACCTAACCCTTCAGTTTTCACGATGGGCTCTGAAACCACAAGTTCGACACACAGCCGTAAGAAGAGTAAACTACTTAACTTACCTAGGTACTGTAGTAATCTTTACAGCTCGTCATTTTCACTAGGGGGGTGAATATGAATCGCATCAATGTACACGTACCTAGGTACACTGTTCCTCAAAACAAATGTTTAGAGTTAGCTATTTAATAAGTTTTTGATAGCTTCCTATTTCGAGGAAATCGTCAAGTCGTCGGTCTTAATACCTACCTAGATAGGCACTTCATCCAGTCCTATTGATAGGTATACTTATGTATGTATGGTGCGTCAGACAGCGAACAAGTATTTGCCATACCTGTAATGTACTTATTTACACTACTGTACTGTACATAGTAGAACCGTCGTCTCCAATGTACCGGCAGTACCCGTTGAACGTTCCGGCCTCCAGTGATTGATGAACCCTCTCCCTTCACTGCTGTATAATCTTGACACTACGCTACGCAGCAGCGCCTTCGATTCCTATCCGGGAAAAGTTCATACATGGTATATCCTAGAGTAGCACATTTATCTCTGCTGTGACTATCTGTCGGCAGTTGGCGCACAGTACCAAGCTAATGGCGACAACCATGTTCGGTCGACTCCACCAATGGGCGAGCTTGTCGCTATGGAGTGGCTGTTAAGATACCAGCCGGGATAGCAGTAACCGCCGTTATGGCCGAGGCCTGAAGCCTCCCCTAAAGGTCCATTACATACTCCGATTGGACCAGTCCATTTTCTTTTCTTTTGCTTCGAAGGACTCTGGGCCACCAACTACTACGCATGTACCTTGTAGAGCCCACACGGCATATCAACTACATAGTGTACCTGTAGGTACATGATCTCCACGACTGCTCAGTCATTCCTCCTGCTCGATCAGATGTAGTATAAGTAGGTATTTGCAGCCCTATGATTATTACATTGCAAGACATCCCTGGCCCGTTGTACAATAGGTTCTCACAGAACTCGGCTTCTGGGCGCCACACGGCTTAACTAGCGGCGGTAGAAAGGTAGCCGAGTTTTAAAAGCTCATGATACCTCCGCGATCTATCAGGCAATAAGTAAGTGTTCTTCGGGGGTAAACGCGAGATAGGACATAATGTGTATCTACTGTATAGTCTAAGTTTAAGTAAACTACCTTACTGTAGATCCAGTATCTAACCTAAGCTGTCTAAGTGTACTCGGATACGTTTACCGATCCTCCAGCTAGACATGTTATGTGTCTAGCTTCTACCGGCGCCCAGCCGGGGAGCGGGCCGTTATACGAGTTGACAGCTGCTACTCAGCTGTCCAGGCTTGCAATAAATCGGCGACAGCCCAGAAGGTAATCTGGTGGTTCCGAAGATGCAGCGTGCTATATATCACGAGATCGTGTCAGAACCGTAATATTCGGACCTGTCCACATACCCGTGACAATGAGCATACCTACTGAATATTCATTCCATTATTCGTATCCATACTGTTCCCTCCCGGAGAGGCCAGCCGATACACCGATATGCAGGTACCGCAACCCGCGGGTCCACTGGGCGACGATCTGAAGCCACGCCCCTCGTACGCTGTATCGAGTCCTGATCGAGGTTCTACCTATGTCATATCGAGATGCTAGCTAATTTGTGCAGGCAGCCCTTAGAGCATAGGCCGGCGATAGACGTAGAGTCGCTATGCTATTGTGAGGTACCAGATCGGTACCAGATCGGTGGCAGGTATATGAGTAGACATATACCTACACTGACTTCTTTTTCTCCGCCTAGGTCCAGCTCGTTCATCTCAACATTCACTTTGTCACGCACCTATTCTCTTTGCTTGAAGTCTTACGGCGATTGCGGCGCATGTGCCGAAGAAGAAGGTCACCCTTACTGTCGATCAAATGGTTGATCAACGGCTTCCCAAAGATGGCTTGGGCATGGTATTGAAATAAACAAGTACCGTTGGTCTTTTGCATGCCGGTGCTCCTCCGTCATCTCTCTTGCTAGGCAGGTAATATAGCATAGGGTCAAGCCACAAGCCGGAGGACCCTTGACTTGCTGTTATCGTGCAGCCCCAGCCTTTAAATGGTATAACGTCTGCTAGACACTCACTCACTGTTGGTCCATGACTTCAGTACATCGACCTTGAGCCCCGGCTTTCCCCCTGTATTCTGCTGACAGTGAGACAGTTCACGACACCAGGGAATTGTCCTGTGCTAACCGAAGAGCACTGTCTCGTTTTCTGGCCATTCTATGCCTCCATAGTAAGGAGCCGAACTCTTCCGCACATCGGCTTTCAGGTACCAAAATTGGTGTTGATCCTCAACAAAGTCTTGGCATAGTGTACACAATCTCCCATTTGTTTGAGTTCTACAGTACAGTGGGTACGCAGACGTATGGCTGGCTCTGGCGGTGGCTGACCACATCTCAGTACCGATGGTGTGTCCCCATTCAGACCCATGTCGGCCCTAGGCCCCTGATGAAACCGCAGCGGGCTGATGATACCCTTGCTGCAGAGGTATATTCCGTCGGCACTTTCTTGGCATTATACCCACCTGCCGAAAAATTAGTCTAGGCTATGGACTTCTCAGCGGCGGTTGTTGAAGCCCCTTCGGACCATTTGGGCACATCCTGATGGTGCTGCACCGCTCGCTGTCAATGCCGACAAACCACTACCATACCTACCACTTATCTCAGTTCCGGTTCTAGCTCCAGCTCCAGGACATGATGGACGAAGGCGGTGCCTTCTGGTCTTGTGCACATAACATCTCATCTCCCACACGAGGCCTGGTCCTTGTCATGAGCTCCATCCTCGAAACATCTCACCATCCAAACATCTTGATGAGAGTGCTACTCCACCTGCAATCCCTCACCCTTCCTTTACTCCAGCGCGGCTCGTGCTAGGAGGCCATGCGGTCGGAGGCCCGGACGCGTGCTACCACGACGCAGGCATGTATACCTATACTACCACCTACAGTAGGTACTTTTACTTACAGTAGACACAATCGACGAAGGAGCTGGCTATTTGATGCCGTCACACCCAAGCCCCACCGAGCTCCGCTGGTAACACATCATATCAGGCTACGGCTCTTCGGAGCAACTTGCCACGAACCCTTAAGTACCTAGAACCACGGCCATAGCCCTACTAGTCGTTTTACTGGAAGGCCGAGTACCTATCTTGCAGATCTTGCAGGCAAGTTCCTATCTATTGCTGTCAGATCACCCCCGATATTACCACTGCGTGGAGGAGTATAGTTCAGTCTCTCTCTCTCCATCAATCGACCCGTCTGGTTGGTCAGGGCAGAAAGGGCCGTTGTGCTCAGGTAAGGGCGCTGACTGTCGAATCCCCGGGATGAGGCAGACCAACATACCGTAGACCTGCTAGCTAGTAAGCATCACCATTGCGCCCTATCCAGCGTTGCACCAGTAAGTACAGTATGGGGGTAGGTAGTCTTCTACCATGTGCGATGTGTGCTGCCAACACGTTCCGTGTTCCATCATCAGGCGCATACCGGCCCTTTGACTAGGAAGATCTCTGTGATCTCCTCATGGTTGACTCCCTGCGGTCAGCTCTGGGGTTGATAGTTGACCATCACAAATCAACAAAAACATCCCCTTGCGCATTTCGTGGCCCACTCCACTGGCATGGCATGGCATGCTTGCTTTGCTACCGATTCGGATGTGATCCTGAGCAAAGGTATCGAAGCCATCCCCGCAGATTCAGATGCCCACACCCACCTGGTGCCATGTTCCTATTGGTTCATGCGCTCAGCACTCTCGACTACAGTTATGCGTTCATCCGCCATCTCTGCCCACCTCATATCATGACCAGCAAATGAGTGGCGCTTAGATGTCCCAGCCCATGTGCTATACTTGTCTCCGCGTACTGTTGAATGTATCTCTAGTCTCTGAGAGCTTCCTGGTGTGAGGTGGATGGAGTACCATTACCTCGTCATACAGACGTATCAGAGTTTATAGGACTCCTGTATAACTATGCCAGCTTGGAGAACCCTCTCATTGGGTTTAGGTCCCACGTCTCGAGGTACCCTTTCCTCTCCCATGCAGTGCCTTCTAGTCCTTGTTGACATTCCGGTCGCTTGGGGGCCGTGACGGCAAGGGTCTTTCTGTTGGTCCTTAGGCACACCACCATGACACGGCATTAGCCATTCAGCCGAGAACAGACACTTCGATGTTGCTCAAATTCGGAGGCTGTTGCTCGTGCTGTCCTCCAAGACACAGGGCGTGTGGCTCAGCTGTCTTCATATACGGCTTCTTCACTGTGACCTTGGCTAACCATATACCATGCAGTTCTCTCGGGGAAACCTAGCCATAGAACGTCATTAGCCCAGTCTCTTCTCAATACCGCTACCGTTTATGGTCAGTACCGTATCAAGCAGTCCAGGCTAACCCAAAAGGAACCACTACGGCTTTTGCCCTTTCTCCAACGTAGTCGCAGCGCGTGGCTCCCCTGCTCTGCGTTCGGGTCCTCCCTAGGCATTTGTCCGTGAGGATAAGCGGTACCCATCGGTATTAATCCCACCTCCTGTCGTCTTTGAAGAACAAGGGACTCCCTCGTAAGAGTGCCTTTGTTGTAACCACGGGTAACTTCTACGGCCCCATCCATACATAACGCTGGGTCTGCCACTGCCTGGACACTTGAGGCGATCGACCCCACCAGCCCAAGCATCGTTCGAGGTTTTACATTTTATACGCAACCCTACCCGAACCTAGCAACAGGCTTCACCAACGTCCTTTTCATTCGGACTACATATCTGTCGTTTATCCGCCCAGCAGCCTTGTCGTCGCCTATGCTCCTTTAGGCCGGTTAGATCCTGTTCGACAATAGCTGGTCCCGCCTCACGAGATTGCTGCCTTGAATCGACCTATCTTTTGACATAACAATCTTTTACGAAAATAAATTGGTGTGCAAGGAATCGCATTCTTCACGATCGCTCTTAAGAAGACATTTAGCTGGGCGATCTGGTCAGCGTATGTTTGAGGGGCTCTGGTTACCGGGCACAAGCCGTTCCTCTTAGCAAAACCACGACAACAAGCAGCTGTGACATCACTTGAACCCAACCATCATAAACACTGCAGTGATCGAAACACGTCGGCTTGGATACAGATTGCATACTTTTACCTTCGAATCAACGAGGCCTTCGGAACCGCTGTGATATATACGCAAGACCGCCGGCTGTGTTTTGGATGAACCCCTCACAGCCTGATTCGTGTCCGACAACTACCAAAATTTTGTCCATTGTCATTGCTGCCGTAACGCCATACTAGGAGGCTTTCGAGTCAGATAGCAAAAGGTTCACCTCATATCAAGTCGAAACAACTTCGAATATTTCCCAATGCTCGTTACTAGGCACTTCGAAGCGGAACAAAGCCACTGGTCTAGCAAATATAAGACCAACTTTGAAAAGTCTACAAGCCCACGCATGTCCAGCTACGACGGCTCGCTTTCCACACAGCCTGATTGGCAAGGGCATTATTCGTTTCTTCCCCCTGTGGAAAGCAGCATTTTGGGCAGACATTCGAGCAGGTATCAGGCCCCGGCAACAACAGTGACACCGCATCCCAGCAACGTTCCTCGAGCGTACAGAACAATAACCTGGATGCGCATGGCCAGGCCAGTCCAGGCACTCTAAGTCCTCAAACCAACCACCATCGTGTTCCTGACCCCTTAGGTTTGCGACAGCCGAAAACCGAACCTACGACTCAAGAGCAAACAGGCATTCCAGGGGCTGCCTACGCAGTTAAGGCAGAAGCTGTCCAGGAGGAGCCGGTGAGGTCTACCGAAACTACACAAGTCGCCATTGAGCGGACCCCACCTATTTCTGGACCGTCGGCAGAACAGAATCCTCACGCTAGCCTTGGTGTCGGTGGCTCGGAGGAAGCGGTCATAGGTAAGGAGGAGGATGACGAAGTTGTTGACGATGACGACATGATAGAGGGGGATGGGGATGTGGAGGGCGAAGGAGAGGATGAAGCACCAAATCAGCCACAAACCGCAGCGGAACGAACCGCAGCTCGGAGGAAGATGAAACGATTTCGGTAAGGGCGATGCCCAATTCTTACCGACTCGGCTAACTTGTTGCAGTCTTACTCACCAGCAGACTCGGTTCCTCATGAGCGAGTTTGCGAAACAGCCGCACCCAGATGCGGCTCATCGGGAGCGGTTGTCTCGAGAGATTCCAGGCCTAAGCCCCAGACAGGTTCAAGTGTGGTTCCAGAATCGGTAAGGACGGTACAGCGATCCCCCATCGTTGTGGTTCTAACAGTTTACAGGCGAGCAAAAATTAAGCGGATGACGGCGGATGACCGGGACAGGATGATTAAAATGCGTGCCGTGCCCGATGATTTCGATAATGTCCAAGCGTTGCACTCTCCTTACGGGGCAGTGCATGCTCTAGGAACCCCTATCACGCCTCCCGTGGATTTTGGGTCATCCTCCTATGCGGATCATATGATACGGCCATTGCTTGTAGACTCAATCAGGCGCGATAACGACGATCATCTCTCGCCAACTGGACTCAGTCCTGCGTTTGGTGGGATTGGTTTTACGCCCTCCGGGGCGATGAGCAGCTCCGATATCCTATCGCCTCTTTCCCCTTCGGCAAACGACCGGGGATACTACTCGAGCCACTTGACAAGTCCACTTGGAGGATCTTCTAGGGCTTCAAACCCGTTTGCGAGGCAAAGCAGTTTAGATACAGGGGTGCAGATGCACTCGCAGCCACGGCAACATATTCGCCCTCTACAGCCGCTTTCTCTCCGGGAAACGATGTCCCGATCAAGGTCAGATAACTTGCAGTCACCACTCCGATCAAGCATGTCATGGAAAGGCGATTCTATCGATTACGCAACCTATTCTGGTGGTAGTAGCCCTGGAGGACCTGGGAGGCACTCGTCAGTCTACCAATCTGATACGATTGGTACCAGCGCCGGAGGTACGCTGGGCTATGACACGGGCTCCTATACAAGTGAGAGATCCTTATCATTCGCAATGTCGACTTACTGACTGTGTAACAGCTTCTGGGTTGCAGTCAACAAATATTAACTACTCAAGTCTTCAGCAGCCATCGCAGTCCCGGTCCCGTCTGCGAGCGGCTTCTGCTACTCTACCGCTTGGCCTCGATTTGAGACACCAGTACCGCTCTTTTTCGTCGAGCCATAGCCTTCAACCGCCTAGCCATTCGTCAACTCCTCGAACCGCCAGCACTGTACCATACGGTACTTCATCAGGCTACTCTATGAGCTTCCCTTCAGCTCCCCTAACCGCCCCAATGGATTTTTCGCTTTCGAGGACACCTAGTATTAGGAGCACTATCCAAGATTATTCGATGCCTCAGATGAGTGCGCCGATCGCACCCCCACATGACTTTACTCAGGCGCTACACGGAAATATAGGCAGTTCGAGTTCCAGAACGCCGATGCGGGATACCTTCAGTGGTGGGCCTTTGACAATTGGCCAAAGTCAGGGGTCGAACGAAAAGGCTGAAGAGCATTCTCAAGATGGATTGGGCGGGCCAAATGCTAGCTTAAAGCGCAAACGCAGCTCATTCAGTCTATCTCAAATCCCTCACACATCTAGTTCGTCGCAAAATGTTCAGCCGTATGGACATACGAATTGACGCCAGCTCGGGGGCACGCACTACGCGCTTTGTTGAATGAAAGACCCAACGTTTAAAAGACTCCACAGTAGGCACCTGCTTGTGTCTCGAGGTTCTCTTCGGCTATAACGTCTTATTGCTCAAACCATTCGCCATGTTACCTGGTGTATTTATATGTGTTACGGACTCTACGTTGGTGGTGAATTGTTTGTCGTCATCAGGATTTTTGAGTCGACCTCGGAATGCGAATGGTGGGCTGTTCGGTTACGGGATATGATTAGTTAGGAGGTCTGTGGGAACGGGGATCATTATCGGCACTGGCTAAACGGAAAACGTTCAAAGAAATGGGGACGACTAATGAGACACACGGAATGAAACGATCTATGCCCGCATTGGCCGGACCAACAAACAAACAAACAAACAAACAAACAAACTACCTACTAACCCAAAAACTTACAATGTCACTGACAAGTATATAGAAAGCTTCGATGGAGATGCGTCTGAGATTCCCATTGTTATTATGAGACATGAGGGCTTGAATCCGCTAAGCTTCGCTTCTGTATAAATTTATAAACTACACTACATACATGCACATGAGAGTAGCGAGACTAGAAACTGGAGACTAGAGACTGAAGACTGCGTGATAGCGTACCTAGGCATGCCTCGAACCCGAATTCTCTCTTCCATGATTGGCTACAGTCACAACCGCCATAGGTAGTCAGCTGTTCACTTGCACTCCATCCAGCACGCCGTAAAGGGTAAAGGGAAAAGATTGGACATGATTACAATTGTTATTTGAACGTCGGCCGATATTGAGTATCTGAAACTTGTAGATGCATTAGCTTCCCCAGAGAGACTGCGGGAATGCAAATCTGATAGAAAAGGTAATTTCGCCTGAAGATTTTGTCCCACCCAGAAAATCCCTTGTAATTAAAAGCTCTAACATGATGAAAGCACCTCGACACTACTACGCTGACCCATTAGTCGACAGAATTATCGTTGGGAAGCACTTTATACCTCCTCCTCGCCTCTGCGTGTCACCATCGTCACACGTTTCCTGTGAATGTGAAAATATTTTCTTTTAAAACGTGGTGCCGAGTGTTCGGGCTCCCCATTATACAAGCATATACCCAGGCCAAAACCTGCACCCTACGGGACACCGAGGGGGTGTCGTTAAACAGGTATGCTGGAGGGAGTACCGATAGATATTTTTTGGAATTTTTGTTGACACGCAATACTCGTAAAGATCCACTTAGTAACCCGACGTCGCGGCGGTCACGTTCATGTTCATGTTCATGTTCGTGACGATATAGTTTGTACGGGACAACTAGACCCCTCTGACTGGGTATGAGGGAATTAGACTGGCTGACTATTGTAGAAAGGCCGCGGGATTCCAAGAGGCGTGAACCTCTCTTTCCAGGGAGAGCGTTTCCCGGTGGCCGCCTCACGCCACTCCCTACTGTATGTCCGTGACGGGGACCTTCAATGATGATGGAGAATAAACACAAACGCCGTGCCGACCCCCCCGAGACTCTCCAGGTCCGTTGAATGTGGCACATTCTGGCCCAGGCGAAGCGCTTGACCCTAATCCCCCAGATGCTACCCTAGGATTAGACGTACCCCGAAGCCCTTCGTAGATGAACACCAGCCTCACTCACTCACCCACTCACTCAGTAACACTCCCTTCATTTGCCGCCCTGTCAGCAGCGGCGGCTTTACAACAGCATCGCCGAGCAGAGAGAACGTCTGCTGCACAGCGTACTACATCCTACTCCTACTGTACTGTGCAGTCCGACTTGCATACGCAATTTTGTCACATGGCACAACAGGTAGCTGGCCAGTCGATCAGGTTAGGACGCCTTGGCCTCTCCTCCTTTGCTCGGAGCGCCTGGATGCATTTCCGGCAGAGGGGTTTAAGGGGGACCGTACGACATCGTAGAGATTAGAGAAACAGCTGCGATGCGACGCTTGGAAGTTCTCTAGCATTTTGGCTAGATAGTGTAGCAGTTACTCTGGGTCTTGCCCATCCGCACGTTGTGAGTGGACGACGACGCTCTTCTGACTCATTCTCTACTGCCGGGAGACTGGCCTCGACCCCAAAAACTCGCTACCTCGTCGCTACTCCATAGCTGCAGCTTGGCGGTACGGTACCTGACAACCAAGCTGTCCAGAATCGAGGCTTGGGGGACATCAGGACCCAAGGACCGTGTTTGGCTGTGGCCGGCTATCCTGCTTACCTACGCACTTATGCACCCTGGGAGGCCGTATGCTACGTCTGTGGGTGCATGTCGTACTATAGCGTCGCACCCCACGAGCTTCAGCGGGCACCGCACAGCACCAGCATGCAGCTAACTTTCTGCCGTTCAGGCACCGCCGCCACCCTTCGGAAGCATTCTGCTTGAGCCTGGTTTGGGCCAGCCAGCCAGCCAGCCAGCCAGCCCAAGGGAAGGGCCGTCGTCGTAGTAGGCTTGCTGCTGCTGCTGCTACTGTTGCTGCTGTCGTTCAGCCCGGTTGTGTTTCCCGTCCTTGCGAAACCAGTTCCTCGTGGGCACATTCTACATCGTCACCCAGGTCGGACGGTCATACCCCTCGTCGAAATAGCCTCCTGAAGTCATGTCTCACGACGCGTGTCCGTGAGTGCGGATGCTCATGCCGTCATATATATCTGTGCGTGCGTGGTGCGTACGAGAGAACACATGCCTGTTTCACAGCCTCCAGGCGCGCGTTCTACAAGTAGTATAGGGTTAGTAGTTCAACCCAAGACCTGGTGCCCCTTGTTAATGGCGGTGTTGGCGTCTGTTCGAACCCAACCGGGATCCGTAGCAGACGAGAGATCGGTATGGAAATTGCCGGATTGCTCTGATCGGCTCAGCCCAACCATGTACCTAACCATGTGCATACCACCAGAATGTCTGGGCTGGTTCAGGTAGCTGGAAGCCGGATATACCATACAGTATACAGTAGGTAGGTATACGTACAGACAGACAGACAGACAGACAGACAGACAGACAGACAGACAGACATGGCTGTGTGGTGGATTGTGGTGGAGCCCGTTGAAACAAACTCAGGTTGTTTTCTGCACGTCGCCGTCGAGAGCCGAACCAGGGTTATAATATGACGCTCTATAGCTTCCCTATATGCTGTACCTGCTCCAATCGAGCCACCCTGGACTGTCCATTTCCCCTCTTTGGGGTTTTNNCGNCTCCCCCCCCCCATGCACCTGCGATCAGATAATGTAATGTACTGTGCCTCTGGACGGCTGCCCTCTTGCAGTGGTAATCGCACTAGTTGACGCTCATTGTCTATGTATCTGTACACGGGAACATCACTGGACTCTTTCACGCCCCTTGCCCACCATCAATATCAGATCTTAATGATCTAGACTGCAGATGACCCCGACTTCCAACGACTTGTCCAAAAGAGCACGGCCGAAGCACAACGTCTTGTAGACCAACCCATCAGCATCACGTTGTCATGGGTAAACTCAGTTCGACTTGACTTCCCTGGTGACCGTCCCGAAACCACTAGAAGTAAATCACTGCACTGCCCCAGGCATCAGAGACTGGCTGACTGACTGGCTGCGTAATGTTTCGTACAGTACTCTCTATCGCATCCGCTGACGGCCAATTCCAACTAACCATTTACAAGTCGTACGAGTTTCAAACACTATGAAACTGTCCTCACTTAAGACCAACGAGAACTTCCATGACTACGAGCTCGGCTTTTTCGAATGCACGCGCTGTTGCGAGATTGGAGGATTACCAGTGATTTAGGCAAAAGGTCGTTGACCTGACCTGCGGCCTACACCGCTTACAGTCAGTCAATCATGAAAAAAAGGGTTTCTGGAACTGGGTCGGGGCGAGTAGCTGTACTCGTTCATTGTTTGTTATTTTTAATTCAGAATAACGTCTCGACGAGTGTTTCTGTGTAATCAAGCTTTTCAACGCTTTCCTGGTAGGTAGTGCGGGTTTTATTATGTCGAAGCTCTTGATACACCGCCACTTCAGCACGTAAATAGCAGCAGTACTGTAGGTGCGGCGGCACATTCCGGTCAGGAGATAGCACGTAAAGTTCGTCAGATTCGGAAGCACTTGATCCACGCCGAAGGCTTGGCCAAAACTCGGTACTTGCGAGCGGGCTACATAGTCGAGAGCCGCCACCTCGACGCATACGCGTTATTGTTGACGGAACCTGTCCGCACCTGACTGCGCTTGGCCTAGCATGCATTCAGGGCTCCTCTGCAGGCCTATCGTCAGAGAATTACATGAGTCTCGGGTGCCGAGCAGATGGGATCCCAGCTTGCCTTGCGTGATTGAGGGTAAGCAATAGATCTGCAATATATCCAGGAACACAGTATCGAACGCCGACGTCACGTCGTCACCGAAGTAATCAGGTTTGCTTCTCTAGCGATTCAAACCCCCTACAAATTTCGTTCGCATCGCAATCTGCTCGGACCTAGCGATCGATCATGGACTGCTTCAGTATCAATCAGTAGTAGGTGACATCACAACACGAAATTCTCGTCGGGGTACCATTTGTAACATCAACAGAAACGATCGACTGTACTGTTCGTATTTACCTCACAGGGATGGCGGCTTTGGCTGCCCGGTTTTTGTCGAGCGGGTGCAGCTGATAGCTCTCGCCTGGGGTTAACCCTATGTCGGCTGTATTGGATAACATACAAACCATGCCTTAGCCAATGCGTCTCCACGGCCAGTGAATGCAGGTCAAATTTATTACACCGAGAGCGCGCAGGTACCAAGCATTCAAATGTCCTGACGAGACACGGCACGTAGTGTGCGTCAAAACAAAGAGTATGTAAGCAGACCCAGACCTCGCCCAGCCACCTTAGATATGTGCTACGGACGTAACACCTTCAACGAAGGGAGGGACCTGGTTTAATGGCAGTAGATCAAAGCAACGGTATACCTGGCAAATGTGTTATTGGCTTGCATGAGCTAGCATACCACAGGAGCTGAGGTCTCAATACGAGTTCAGAGGCCGTATCGGCTGGGGTTTCCATCTTGAAGGACTTCGAGGCTTAAATTTCGTCCTACGGTCAGTCTCACATATCCGTTCGCCCTCCAGACTCACCTTCCCATTGAGTGGGGGGGATCCCACTCGCATGGTAGCCTGCAGTTCAACTCAATCTATCTAACGGTCACAGGTCCCTGGGTCTCACCAGGCTGGCGGTTTGCCAAGTGTGTGCAGGTCTACGGCTAGAGAGTGTCTAGGTTGGAGCCGCGGCTACAATATGCCGAGAGGTCTTGGTGGTGTCCAGTGTGTTGTGGTATATACCCTATAGCATCCAATTCAATGTCACGCCTACGTCAGACTGGTATCTGACGGTTAAGGGATGGGTCGCTCGGGGGTTACGCCCTGTTGTCCGTCCCTGACTCCCTCCCCGATAGGGGGCGATTAATAAGAGGAGAGGGTGCTGGCCAAACAGGCGGCAGGGACGCTATCTAGGAACAGGTAAATGATAGTCTTCCGCTTCTACCCACATTGCCTATGCTCTCTCTCCGCGTCTAATCGTGCAGTCACCTTCTGTTTTCGCCATCGTGTGCGACGGCTCATATCGGAATCGAGGGGCTGGGCTGTCAAAGAAGCACGGCAGTCGTTTGGCCTCGCCAGTGTGCAGTATTCTTACGGTCAAAATACGTACAATCGATTTCAAAGCCTAGGAAACGGTTGCTGGACTGAGGATGCGAGAGAATGTTAGATGACGTGAGTCGAATAAGTAGATATTTTACCCGCCCATCGAGATGAGCCACCGCAGCGGCTCACGAGAGGGGTGGCAGCAATCGATGCTTCGACTACTATTAAGGACTTTCCCTTTTACAACATCAAAATGGAACGACATAGAAGACTAGAGGACTCTAGTGTTATGTATTAGATGTAATTCAACCCCCAAGCCTAGATAAATGCTCATCATCTATTCATCATTTCGAATAGACTTTGTAACTCGTCTGCACCTAAAGCGTCTCCAAACGCATACATGCTCTACCTTAATGAAGTGAAATTGCCCTTTATATCAAGCGAGCCTCTAGCAGGCAGAATAGTTATTCTTGGTGGGTGAGCTCAGGCCATACAGAACACGACGGTGACTCGGAAGGATGGATCATCTTTTAATCTGCCTATGGTGGTGACGTGCCATGGAATATAGATGCTAATCAGAATGAAATTATATATTAGTGTTTATTTCGCGTTCAAAATCGACTTTATTCCTTACGCGGTGACATTAGAACAAATTGTGTTCAGCTAGGGGTTATTGTCCAGCTCAGGGGTTGAAGCCATCACCACCCCCAATGTGCTTTCGGCTCCTAGCGACTCTAAAAAGGTTCTCGCAAAGAATCATATAACTGTGCCGTTGTTGATCCCAAGGGACTGTATTCGCCGCCTCGCTCGAATATTCCTGCTTATGCTTAAAGATACTATCACCGTCCAAGGCCATGTACCAACTTCGAGCCAGGAGTCTACGACACTCCGAAAGCTAAGATCTCCTACGCTACATGGCCCTGCTTAAAATACAGAAGACATTGCGAGTCTTCGATAGTTAGCTGAACCCTTTGGGTTTCTGCTCGCTGTTCTTGTTCTATCTCCCCTTGACCCGTAACCCCGTGTCCCATCATCGGCGCACAACCAAACACTATGAGGATCAAAGATCGCCATCGATGTTCTAATTCCCAGTGAAGGACAATCTACCAATACACTAACAGCTCCTTCTACTGTTTATTGACGGCCTGCAAGTAACCCCGACGCTCCTCCGCATCTCGCTATCACAATACTATGAATAGCTTGTCTCCTTCGATGATCATCGTCGCAAAGTACCAAGAAATACGGCCGAAACAATTGTCGTTCGATGTACGCATGGTCTCTGCCAGAAACGAAACCTTTGCGAACTTGTCCCACGATATCTGTTAGTAGCGACCCGATATTCAAGAATAAAGAAGCCGGCCTATCTTGTCCAACGCAGACCACTACCGTCAACCACTCGCTTGATTATATACCTGCTTCCGCCCGAGACTACTATGGAGGATGCTCTCAGGACTAAATAGTTTAGGGGTTGCACCCTAAATCTGCAGCACCAGCCCCGAAACACATCCACGGAACCCCCAGCCATCTAGAATCTACGAAGATTCACGAAGCCATAAATAGTGGCTATTTGAACGAATATCAGATGTTTGTATCTTCGCCTGTGGCAAAAACATGCACTAGTGGAAGCCCATTCTTCTGAAGGCCATATAGTTATATGATCACCAATCTATAGGAAGACCACACATTCTAAAAGCCGTGTGCTATGGATCTCCCTTCCTTTTCTGCCATTTACGATGGCCCCCGAACACCCATCCAGCCTGCCTTCTCAGATCTTGTCCGCATCACTAACTCCCCCGGTTGATTAGCGACGGCGCCGACCACTGTACCCTGACGACACTGGCCAGGGGATTACCCGCCACTAGAGCAGCGAACATCCCCCAGCTGTTAAGTGCAGCAGGCCTAGTGTAGCATATAGCTGGTCAATATTCCCCCATTATTTCCGAAAAAGGGAGATTAATTCTGGAGGTGGTTCGTCTGTTTGAGCAAAGAAATCGCTGTCAGCACTAGCACTTGTCCTCATCTTTACCTAGGATACTAGATCGCTTATGATTCTTCTCCGATATGTTGCTCCGGCATACTTCTCTCCGGTTGATGAAGACCAGAATACAATTGGGACACTCGGCTGAAGAATGCTAATTATCTCAGTCAGTATCTCTCTTGCTTACTTGCATTCGAGGGCTAGTATTCTAAATTAGCAAGGACGGACTACTTGAAAAAGGCCCAGTCGCCCATCTGTCGAATAAGCTCCCTCTGGCTAGACAATCCGTGATAACCTCCATCTCCTAGCTCGCTTGACGATTGATTCCTACCTTCATGGAGCAACTTCTGGCGACGCCCTAGGTACTGGATTATGTATAACCTGTTCGTAATAGATGATCCGTATTCTAAGATAAAAATTCTCGACTGAGCACCTGTAATCTTTAATCTAATATTCGGTGTATCGCGGTGCGCGGGGTCTGACATCATGCTACTAACTACTTCTCGTGTATTGTCATCATCAGTGACACGAGAAGTTTAATGGGTGTCAACTACCCTCAACTTGAAGAACACAATTCTTAGTTATACCACCATAGTCGTAGGTTGACCTGATTACGATTTATCTAAGTACTTATTATATATAACAGGAAAACCTCGAAGCCGAGCCGAAGTTGAAAACGAGCCCACCTTCGTCTACATCATACTCGGTCTATCACTGATCATTCCCTGATATCCGACCTCCCAGAGTCCGACGATTTAACCCACCGCTCTCCGTGCTCAACTCCACTTTCTCAACAACACCCTTCCTCCCCTCTTCCGCAAGCCTCTCCTCGCTCTTCCCCGTCTCACCAGCAAGGACCCCACTACTCGCGCTCCCACTTCCAGCATCACGCGGGCCGTCCTCCTCCTCGGACAGCTCCTCGCCAGCATCAGCAGTAGCCCCATAGGAGCCGCCGACGCTCTCCATAGTGAACGGGCTCGCGGTAGGGGCGTCGAGGATGCCCAGCTCGTGGGGCGTGAAGAAGCGCGGCAGGAGGAGCGCGCGCACGGGGATGAGGGCGAAGATGAAGACGGGGAAGCCGACGGCGGCGATGGTCTGCGTGATGGCGAAGGTGGCGCCGAAGCCGACGAGCTCGATGGCGACGAAGGCCCAGACGGCGCCGCGGCGCCGGATGCGGTTGAGCGGGTGGTTAGTCGGGGTGAGGTGCTTGTCGCGGAGGAGGAACAGCAGCTTCGCCGTGATGCCGTTCGCCTCGAGGGCCTGGTAGCCCATGATGAAGAACAGGCCGGCCAGCACGGCCTGCGGGATCAGATGGAGCACGATGAGAAGTGGCCCCGTGGCCGTGCCGAGGGTCAGCAGGCCCTGCGCTAGGTTCGACACGCGCTGCTCGACGACGTGCGTGCGCTTGTATGTGTAGTGGCCCTTGGCTTCCGCGCTGTTCTCGTCTGCGTCGACCTCGACCTTCGTCACGCAGAGGGATTCCGTGTGGAATGGCGCTTGCGGGATCAGCCCGTTGGGAAACGGTAGGCCTAAGATTCCGGCCACGCCTGTCGTCAGCCCCAGGAGGAATATGTCCCAGTGGAAACCTGCCGGTTTGCGGAGAGGGAATTCCGTACCCTGTGCAATGAGAGACGAGACTGTGACTTCTGTTAGTTCTTTCTTTCCAAAGAAAAGAACATACGCTTAGCGGGAGATGGCGCATCTATCCGAGCCAGATAGCCTAATTGGGAGTCACGACATACCATTATGATCGAACCAAAACAAGATGGTGAGAAGAATAGCAAAAGGCAATGCGAGAAAAACCTCTCTGACCTCAATATCCCAGAGCTCCACAAGCCAGGGGCGATCCGCCGTGGGGAAGAAGGGGCGGCTTGTCGGCAACTTTTCCAGCTCGACGGACTTCATGCGCCCGAGATGCACGAACCCCGTAAAGAAGACGACTGTGAGAGGCGTGCCGTAGTCCTTGAGGAAGATGCGTACGGGGTGCCGGAATAGCGCCGCGTTGCCCAGCTCGCCGCAAATGTATGCGATGGCGAAGACGAGCAGGGCCACCGACAACGAGAGGTAGAACGGCGCGCCGTAGCCGAAGCGCTCGAGCACTTGGATTCCCTTTTGCAGGTAGATGAAGGCTACGTAGAACCCGAAGGTGTCGCAGGGGAACCGCGTCACGTATTTAAGCCAGTTGCATGAATTAGTTACTGCTAAGATCCAGTGCAGGAGTACGGCCCACAGCCCGATCCAACACATAAAGGCCAGGTAGTTCGTCCCTAAGGGGGTGATGATGTCGTAAACAGTACTGAATTTTCTGGTTAGACCGATGCTTCGAGAAGCGAGATAGATTTCCCCGGCCGGCGAGTGCGGCCTGGGTAAAGGGGCATGACACAGGGAGTAATCATCATGGGGACTCATACTAGTTAAAAACGGTGATAGGGCCCGTTACTCCCACAATCACAAGAGGTTGGCAGGCAATAATCGAGAAGACTACGGCGCCGAGTACAGATGCTAACAGTACCTCATTAACACCGTATTGCATGTTTGTCTTAGTGAACATGTCTAAGCTGAAAGCTAAAGCGGGCAAGATACTATCATTCATGTCAGCTTCTGCCCCAAACAGGCCCCCTGATTACAATTGGTAAATTCATTTTAATGCTCGTTTTGAGTGTAGTACCCGAGGGACTTCAAGAATGAGAGATATCATTCTAGGTTCAAACGATAATGCAACGTCCAACTAATCACGGCTCCAAAAGGCTAACCACTGACTATACCGACACTTAAAGGTAGAGGACGTAAATGAATGAATAAGAGGAGCCGACGTACTTGGCAAAATACATATACACGGTAGCAGGCACGACGCGGTAGTCCCAGGCGTCGAGCCAATCGCTCCAATAATAAGGAGCGCGACGGCAGACATCGTTGACCATGCCACGGAAGAGATGAATCTTCCACCATCGCGGCGGTGACCGGGCTCGCCGCCTAGAGCTCGTTGTGCTGCGGTGGTCCGTCGCACCCGTGACGGTCCCAGAGATAGAGCCGGGTCCGGGGTCCGTGGCAGCGGTGGTAGTAGGAGTGGCGGCCATTGTCTCGACCGACGATGGTGTCGGGCGAGAGGGCCGGGTTTAATTCGAATTGTGTGGGACCCCGACGGAACCGATTAATCAGCAGGACGTTTGGCCGGCCGACGGGGAACGAGACCCCCCGTTGCGGTTTCCAGGCTTGGTTGGGAAGAGCGTATAAAAAATGTATAGGGTAAGTAGGTAGGTAGGTAAAGAGATGGAGACAAAGCTAGCGCCGCAACATGTTTTCTGGGTACTGGGCACACCGCAACTTTTTTTTCTGCTTCTTCTAGTTATTTTTACCTAGGGATTGTTCCGTTGAAAACGACTAACTAAAGAAAGGAGCCGTAAGGATGCGTCGTTGAACAAAACCCATGAGTAACAATACTCTACTGTATTGATTGTATTTTATTATCTTGAAATCAGACAGGTTTATTTAGGTTAAGGCGTGACCGGCTGGATTAGCGGTGTATTTAAGCTCAACAAGTAGTCCTGGAGCCCTGACTGTCATCGAGACCCACGACGAGAAGTAAAAGTATGCGGAAAATCCCCTCTTGCATGGTACTTGCATACCGTCTCTGCACTGCTTAGGTATTAATGATAGGTATTCTAGTCAAGATCGGCTGGGAAGAAAATATTAGCCGGTGGGGGTCGCCGCATCGGCTCTCCACAGAGAGGCGTTGGTATATACGGTGCAGAATAATTGGAAACTTACCTTAGGTAGGTAGTTAAACGATAACATACCTAGTATACACCAACATACCGGTCAGCTTACAGTATAACTTGAACCAGTTGAGACTAAAGATATAAGTCACGATAAAAAATAAAAATAAAAACCTTGGGCGAGGACTATGCATTGTAGAATCGGTACCAAAGTGGCCGGGTCTTGGATTGCAACGCTGTTTACGCACACCGGTCCTCAACAAACCAATGCCACAAAGTCGCCAACCGATTGATTCTTTCAGTTTTTAAGTCACACTCACTGTATATACTTCGATAATTAGAGCCCGCATAACCTCCGCAGCTGTCACTTTAGCCCTCTCCCCATACAGTACATCTTTTGGGTTCGGTTGGGCGCTAAACCTAAGTGAAGGAGGAATGATCCTACAGAACTATTTGACCACCACTCACTTACTATCTTTACCTACCCTATCTCTATCTACTCACAGGTCACATCGGGATACTACACATATGTAGTGTATCCAACGCTAATGTATCATAATTCACTCGTCCTCCTTTTTGATAGAACGGAGCAAGCAACAGAAGCACCTTGTAGACCAGTGACATCTCTTCGCGAACCGTCTAACATGATAATCTATTGGTACACAAGTCGCTACATGGTATTGGTATACGAGTTGTCTGGTCCTCCTCGCATTCGTACTCACCTCGTTTTCCTTTCTGTCATACGCCCTTCGACAAAGTAATGTAACATAGGTAAATGTACAAGGGTGTTTGTTATGTGTGTGTAGTGCTTCGTTGAGTTGAGAGCTTTTGCGATCCATATCGGTCGCGAATAGCGTCGAAGAACAGAGTAGAGAGCCCTCGCGAGCCTATCTATCGTCTCTCTGTCCAAGCCGGGTCAAGCCAAAGCCGAGAAGTTCCATGTGAAGTCCTGCGTACGCCTAAATCGTAGTTCCTTATATACAGTGCAGTGCATCTTTTATGTTGTACCGTCGTTAATTATCACCTTGAATCCTTCCCTTCGATCTGTTGAAATGCAGCCGGGCTAGGTGATGGCGGCTCCGTTGGGGTTGGGTCCGTCGGTGGTGCCTTCGCTTCCCCACCAAAATACCTTGCGAAATCATCCCTGTCGTCGAACGGCCGGGGGCCCAATAGGCGAACCATATCGTCGCGAACAAGAACCTCCTTTTTCAACAACTCCTCAGCGATAATGCCGACCTCCTTCTTCTTCTCGATTAGCAGGTCCTTGCACTGCTTGTAAGCCTCCTCCACGATGCGCTTGACTTCCGCATCAATCGTTTGGCCCGTAGTTTCCGAGAAGGGCTTGTGGACTGTGTTTTCATCATTCTGGAAATAGAGAGGGCCAACTTTGTCCGACATACCCCACTTTGTCACCATGTGTGTAGCCATTCTCGTTACTTTAGAGAAATCGTCGCTAGCGCCGGTGGTGACGGTTGGAAAATGGAGTTCTTCTGAGATACGGCCACCCAGTGTCATAGCCATTCGATCCATCAGTTGATTGTAGTTCATGAGGTAGGCATCGCCAGGTAAATACTGAGCGTATCCTAAGCCTTTGCCACGAGGAATAATAGACACCTTCAGCAGAGGGTCGGCATATCGGAAGTACCAGCCGCAAATAGCATGCCCAGCTTCATGATAGGCAACCGTCTTCTTTTCGAGAGGGTCGAGAACTAAAGATTTGCGCTCTAGGCCGCCAACAACGCGCTCAATAGCCTGCTCGAAGTGCTGTAGAGTAACGGAAGCAGCGTTGCCCCGTGCAGCTGTAATTTGTTAGCATTAACTGGGGTTGCCTTGGACCCGTATCCGAGTACTCACCAATAAGTGCTGCTTCGTTGACACAATTGGCAATGTCGGCACCGGCAAAACCTGGTGTCAGAGAGGCGAGCCGACCACTCAAGTACTCGGTATCTTCGTTAGTGACAATCTTCTTGAGGTAGACCTTGAAAATATCCTGGCGACCTGCCATCGTTGGCGCATCAATGTTGATGTGTCGATCAAAGCGGCCCGGCCGCATCAAAGCTTTATCGAGAATATCTACTCTGTTGGTGCCAGCAAGCACAACGATCTGCTCACTCGTATTGAAGCCATCCATCTCCGTAAGAATTTGGTTGAGGGTGGCCTCTCGCTCGTCATTACCACCGTATCTCTTACCTTCGGCACGTGATCTGCCGATGGCATCGATTTCGTCAATAAAGATGATGCATGGGGCGTTTTTGCGCGCAGTGGCGAAAAGGTCGCGTACTCTTGAAGCACCTACACCGACGAACATCTCCACGAATTCGGAACCGCTGACACTGAAAAACGGCACACCAGACTCGCCAGCAGTGGCCTTCGCGAGCAGCGTCTTACCAGTACCAGGTGGACCTGCAAGAATAGCACCACGAGGAATCTTGGCACCAAGTCTCTGAAACCTCTCTGGCTTTTTCAAGAAACTGACAAACTCCATGATCTCTTGCTTTGCCTCATCCATGCCAGCGACGTCAGAAAACTTCACCTTAATAGCGGCTTCGTGGCTGAAACGTTTCGCCTTGCTCTTACTAAACCCGAAGATGCCATTCGCTGCACCCCCCCCAGCTCCGCGGCGGCTAGCATACAGCAGCAGACCAACAAGGAGGACCGTAGGGCCGAATGCCAATAGAAGGTTCATTAGATTGCTCTCTCCAGCAAAGCTCACGGGGATCCTGTCACTGCTCGGGATACCGAGTTCATCCTGCGCATCATCTAATCGCCTCTCGAAACCGTCAACCGAGGCAATGGAGAAATAGTAGTTGAAGCCAGGGCGCGTGGCAGCGGAGTCCGGGTACATAGACTGGGTGGCCTCTCGGTTAAGTTCCACGACCACTTTATGGCCGACGACAACCATCTTTTCAACAAGGCCCTTATCGAGGAAGTTCTTCCTGAGCTCTTGCCAGGTGATCTCCCTGCCCGTCTCCCCTGACATAGAGCTGTAGAGGTAATAAGCCACAGCCGTAGCAATAATAGTGGTCAGCCAGTCATTGTTGTTGTTCTTCAACGGGTTTCTAGAATTCGGATCCGGCGGGGGATTCGACTTGAAGCCCCTCTCTTCAGACTTAGGGTCCTTGCCATCGTCTCGTGGCGATTCACTCTCCTGGCTCTTCTTGTCCTCAGACTTTTTGTTGGAAGACTGAGCAGATGACTCTTGGTAGCTTTGAGACGGCCGAGATGAAGGCATGTCGCCAGGCTCTTTGCCATTAAGCTCAGATAAACGCCAAGCTAAATCATTGACGGCCTTCAAGATTTTTGGCACGTCTGTGAGTTTGACCGGCTTGCCGAGGAAGTCCACTAGGGTCTGTGGTATTCCGGTTTGTGCAACCTGCTGCACTAATCTTTTGAAAAGCGCATCGTCGTGGAATGGCACTGATTTGAGGAGTAGTCTGAAAGATTCAATCTGCTTTTCGGAAAGGTAGACCCATCCCTCAGGCAGCGGGAATCTACCATGGTTGCCCTGGTCAGATGTGTTGTGCGTCCCTGCTTCAGCGGGCCCTGGAGAGTGAGTGCTCTGGACCCGTGGCTTATCAGCAGAATCGCTCTTGTCGCCATCTTTAGGTGTACGATCCGGCTTGGGCGGCTGCGGGGAGGACGAGTAGAATCGAGGCTGCGCGAACCATGCGGCAGGGGTGGTACGTAGGAGACGTGGCGTTCGCAGGCTCGTGCGTGTTGAGATGTTGAGGGAGCGGCTGGTGACCCGTGCGAAGCCAGCCGACCGCCGTAATATGCTTGACATTTCGGGCGACTGCACGATCGCAGGCTCGTCGACTAGGCCGGGGCGGAGCGGGCGGAAAGTGTCTGAGAGGGCGAGAGGCGGCGAGTGCGAGTGCGAGTGCGAGTCGATGGTGGGTGTGTTATCTCATGTGCGCAACAATTGATAGCCAGCGGATTGTCCGACTCCAATACTATGTTTCAAGTTCCAAGTTCCAAGTTCCAAGTTCCAGAGAGCGCGGCTCTTAGCAGCGGCAAAGAAGCGCCGACCTAATTGATCCGAGCCGAACGAGTACTCGATGTTTCGCCTCCGCTAGATCTGTCAACGACTCGGCTGGCTGGAACCTTGGAAGAAGGTGGTGATTATTAGAAAGCTTTCCTCTGTGTTGCTAGTCCTAGGGTGGCTTAGCGCCGATCGACCAAGAGGCACCTGCTCAATTACGGCATCCTGCGTCGGCCCCATCGGATCGGATATAAGGCGACCACTGTCCGTTCCAACCCACCGTCTCTCTCTCTCTCTCTCTCTCTACCTCAACGCAGGTCTACTTACTGTACATATACAGAGACGATAATATACAATGAAATTAACGCGGAAACTAGAGAATTGGTAAATCATTATTTATTAAGAATTGAAGTATCTATTAAGATTGTACGATATGCGTGGTATAGTAATAAAGTTTTGCTATATTCCTTCTAACCATAAATACTTAGTGCATCACACTACCTACCTCCTAATAGGAATCAAATGTGACTTGCTGCTACAGACAAGATGGATGTCTTCTTCAACTTCCTCAAGATGCCGTAGTTACAACCTACAAGCGAGAATAAACACTACATAGTATATGGAAATGAATTGAGATTTCAGTCCCGAACCATTCCCACCTATACCAAATACCCATATCAGACCCTTTTCCCTTTCCACAACGCTGAAACGAAGGCAAAAGCACACCCAAACTCCTCTTGATCATTCCGACTCCAGAAGTAAAAAAGCATAGGTATTCAAGACCAACTTTCGAATAAGAAAAGTAACCGTAGGAGCGTAGGTGGTCTTCCAAAGGCACGTGCTTTCTAGTTTCGTCATATCGGTGTTCGGCCGTGTCGTCGTCGCAGAATTCGCTGTTATACTTCAAGTTATATCTCCCCCTATATTTGGCTTTCTTCTCCCCTTCTATTTTCACCAAATATTCGTCGCCCTCCTATATCCCGCCCACTCCAGGTGATCGCCTTCCAGCTTCTTTTTCGCCCTCAATTTTGGACCGTACTTCCGTTCTCGAATCCGGGATACGGCCCGCCCGTAAACTCAGCCCAGTCCCAGTCAAGCGTCATAGGCAGTTGCCAGAGGTCTTGCGGCAGCGTAGGTTGGTATCCAACCGCGCTGTTACTTCCGCGCGGCAGCCCTGACCCGACCCCATTCATACCCATGGCGAGCGTCGACGGTGACGCCATTGGTTGTCCAAATCCCGTCAATTCCGCAAACCCCAACTCCGTCGGGTCGAACTGCTCCGATGGCCAGCCATCTACGCTACCACGCGGAGCAGAGCCATTCGACGATGCTGCCGTATTCATTGGGCTATACCCATTGGCACCTCCATTTCCACTCATATGAGTGCTATTTGGCGTCCCAGCCGCGCTCGCGTTGTTTTGCCGGTTTTGCTCGCCATTGAATTTTGGAGACAGTTGCGCCACGCCTGGAATTCCATTACCGTTGCTACTATACATAGTCGGCGTAGGCGTTGCTGCAGATGACGAGGGACGGGGCGTCGTCAAGGGCGCCGAGCCGTGATTGGCGTTGTCTCTTGACTGCCTGTTCAGTTCGGCCGGTTTCCGCTTCTTTCGTGATGCCGCCTCCTTTTCAGCCTTCTCTATGACTACTTTGGCGATACGCTCGAATTCAGCACAAACACCGAGCATACGGTAGACCCCTCCGGTTTCTGCTTCTTGGCCTAGCGTTGACAGGAACGTCACTACGAGGTTCATTAATCGCGTGTCTGAGCGTGCGCGGGGGTCATTCGGGTTCTGTAGGATATTCCCGAATAATGTCATTAATGCCGAGACCGGGAAATAGAGAGCCATCCTATATTGATGAGTTACCCTAGCCAATTTGAAAAGATTCGGGACATACATACCAGACGCATGAGAAATCACCTTGTGGAATGTACTTTAGCAAAGAAATAGTGGCTCTTGCAGCGGATGCACAAAGTGCCGCTGAAGAGAACACCCTCGGGTTCAAGGGCCTGGCATTTAGCCCTTGGATAGCATAGTTCGCTAACCGGCTTGTCCAGAGGCCGTGATGTATTGACATACGGTGAATAGTAGTAAGAGCATTATAGTACGAGAAATGAAGCATAGCAATGTGTAATACTAATGGTGTATGAGATGCTTTAATCTCGTGCTCTGGGCGGTAGTCGATGTCAATGCTGTCCTTCCAGGTCTCGAGTTCTTTGTCGAGCTCTCCGATCGTCTGTAACAGTTCGCCATCTGACAGCTTCGTTGCTTTTGTTGAGTATAGTCTCCTGTAAATTCTGCTTTCGATCACTGCCAATTCGCACATAACGCGGAAGAGATTCATCTTGCCCTTGCCGTTTGCTAGGGGAATATTACCTATGTGGTCGGCAGGGTCGGCATCTGGAAGGTCAACGTTCATGTCGTCGTCGTCTTGCGCAGGTGGTCGGCCTGACCGAAGACACAAGTCTTTGTCTAGCATATACGCAATCCAGAATACCCGCTTCCTCTGCTCGATCTCGATGGGGTTCAGGTTGAAGCCGGTGCCGCGTTTGTGAAGACCGATACTATGTGAAGATCTTATGGCGGCTGCGACAAGGATGAAAGATGGTTGGGGGTTGGGGGTTCCTTGCATGAACAGAGCTATGCCAAGCAGAGCCTGTACGCTCAGAAGATCTGTGTTGCGCATAGCTAACTCACTGAAGACCCCCATCGCGTTCTTTATATAAGCCCATGCCTTCTCATCCTCTTCCTGTGGTACAAGGTTGCTCATGACTCGAAGGCGATGCGCAATAGCGAACACACAGTTCAGACTTGCCCACCAGCCGGAGCCTTCATATGGATTAGACGAATATTGCCTTTCAACCAGATGCATGAAAGTGGGTTGATGGAACAACGGGAAGATGCAGTTGAAGTTCTCAAAATAGTCTTTTAACAGGGATAATGCTTCCGGCTTAGGCGGCAGTGGCCGGAAGACAGGGCGGTGGAAGAGATCGGAAAAGACTTCTTGCTTCCACTGAGTCCATTTGTGGTCATCAAGCGAGACCTCCGAAATCATCTTTTGGAACGATGTATCTCCTATCCTCTCATTGACCCACTGGATACCCTTTGGCGAAAAGATGGAAAACCCTGAAGATGATCCTACGACATGTTAATCAGCGGCGCTCGTTAAATCAGTACTTCTTAGCTTACCTATATATCTTGTCTCGCCCTGCGGATTCGTTACTAGCGAACACATCATTTCTGACAGTGCCTCCACTTCCTCCTCGCTTTTCCCATCTGGTGGTGGGGAATGGTCCCTCCTGAACTCTCGCTCCTTTATTGGTTCAGGTGACGTTAATGCGCTCTGAGGGGCTGAGTCTAAACCGTCAGGGCCGGATGTGGCTTGTGATGGCGAGGTCGGATTCGATTGAGATGCCTGTGAGGCAAGGGATCCGGTTTTTGATTGCTGACGCTTCTCTGCGAGTCGCTTTTCTAGGGTCGCCAGATCCGTTGCTTCATCGTCTTCTCCTAAGAGGCCTTGGGGTGACTCTTCAGCTCAAGTTCACGCATCTAATCAAAGACAAAGACGGAGCCGGATATAACAAGACTGCTATAGATTGACGACTTACCAGATAACCTCAGCAAACTCTCCATACGCCCAAGGCGGTTTTCAAGGCCCTCTATGTATTTGGCGCTATATTGCCAGCGTCAGTTCGAGGTCATATGAGGCAAAACACGAGTGGCTTGCGGTAGCTAGCGTCATACCCTTTCGGTGGACTTCGCTTCTTCTCGACCTGCGTGAAGACGCAGTCCGTCTTATAATTGATACAATGAGTGCAAGCGGGAATCTTCCCGTCGCACTTAATCTTTTTTTTGCGGCACATGTCGCATGCCTATAACAACGCCGTGTTGTTAGTCGCCTAGCGTAACCAGGAATGTTCAAAGGTACCCATTAAGGCGGGCTGTTGGAAAGGGCTAGGAACTCACCCGCGAGATCCTCCTCCTCTTTGCCTCGTTCACATCATCGAGTAGTGCCGAGGGGTCGAACCCCATCTGGGCCGCGAGCTCCGGAGGCAATATGGGAAGGCCATCGTGACTGTAGGCCCCAAAGATCGATGGCGGCTGGTTTATCAACGGGGGGAGGGTGCATACCCGGAATCTGGAAGCCACCGGGGTCGACCCTGAGATGGTCCATGATGCTTCGAATACCCGTGTCGGCCTGTGGTCCTCGTCGTCGTCGTCGCAGTCGATGTCGTGGAGGTAAGGGTGGCTGGCCTCGAAGCGCCGGCTCTGGCGGTAGACCCAGATGATCCCGTTTGTTGTAGCGGATGATGGCGGACAGCAGCGGAGATAAGCCAAATCGTAATCAAATCGTGATCGTGGTTGTAGTTGTGGTCGTGGGGAAAGTGAAGCGAAGTGAGTGAAGGAAGAACGATTACATATGCGAGGGGTTCTTTGAAGATTAGCGCGTGTTGGGGAAGGAGGTCAGGGAGCTAGGCTAGCATGCGTAAGTACAAACAATTGCGAAGGATCGAGAAAGACCGCAGCACAGCAGGGGAATAAAATAAAAAGGCATTCATTCGTCTTAGTACATTACTGTACTGTACTGGTGTAAAGTAAAGGTAACCTAACAGTATTGAGACAGCCACACGTGGGATTCGGTTTTAAGCTACGACTACCTAACCATACCTAGGTAGTAGTTACACGCCATGCTGATATCTTTAGATCAACACTCGCGGCCTTGTCTCTAGATCCCGCTTGTGCATGTACTGACCTGACTGGAGTATATGTACCTGGGGGGTGGTGCCAATCATACCTTAGTAGTGTAGTGACCTTCGCTCACAACAGGTACATACCGTAGATAGACAATACTGTAGGTACCTTTTCTATTTTCTATGCGTGTACGCTACCATGGAGCCGGTTGGATACGCATTTGCACAGAGAGACATCTGGTCTAGTGTAGATTAGAAATCAAACGTGGCCTTGTTGTAACGTGAAGCAGACTGTCTATTCGCTCGGCAACATAGGCGAGAGGGGCTGAGCGGGTTAGACGCTGTGAAGGTAACTACTCGTAGGTGGGCTGGGCTGGGATAGGTATTCTTGTGCTCGTACTCGGATCTCGGTATTATTGGCGGTAGGTAGCAATTGGCACTATTAAAAGATTATGCTTATTTACAGCACTGTACGTGACATCGAGGGACGAAGGTCAAAGGGACCTACAGCAGACTACTGTACACGACTTAAAGAAAAGCCACAATGATAGTTTATTTTTGTTGCAGCCTTTTCCAGGCGGCTGTCATTTGTAGAGCTTGCCGCGAAGCTACATTGAGCCGAAGGTTCAAAGAAAAAGCCACTGTACTGTACAGTATAGATGAGAGATAGCGCGAACGCCAGTGAAGAGGATGAGTGAGCATCACCGATCATGAGCTTGCGCATTTGGATATTCCCTAGCCCCAAAACGGTAGACCCGGAAGGCTTCGAAACTCCTTATCCAGACAATGACACGGTGATGTGCACCAACCGGCGAATCATATTCACTTTGTTAGCCTTATAATAGTGCCTGATATAGATGACAAGAGGTCGGTCCTGTACAATTTACCGAGCCTACTGTAAGGGGCACACCCACCTGGATTGTTGACTCCTTGAAGCACGGACGACAATCATAAGTGGGCTTTTCATACTATACTAGATAGGTAAGTAGTGAGTTTCGTCAAGCTCGGCAGTGTGTAGGTATACTATAGTAGTAGGATGACTTGACTTATTGCCATCAAACCTTTAACACCACATACCGATATCATTAGCGTCGAAGCACGTCGAAGAGTTGAAGCGTCGACGCATCGAAGCATGCGGATTAGTAGCCGCCTGTAGCCTGAAGCGCCTATGTATTTGTACTACACACCTCTGCAAGGTCTGACAAATTGTTGAGGGAACAAGCCACACAGGGACACTGGTGATCACCATTCTGCTGTTCTCACCTCCCTTGAATTGTCTTCTACATCGAATAAGACCGCAGCCAGTGATATACCGATACCTCTGCAGGTGTGGGTGACAATGTTCCAGGACCTAGTCTCCCTTCCCCCAAGCCATTCCTTCATTCAACGTCGTCACGCAGTCCGCTCCTCAAAGTAGTCGGAAACCGCGAACTTGGTGATTCACGAAATTCCAACGCATTAGCTCCTTAATAAGGCATTGTGAAAACTCACTTGATCGTCGTCTTCATGGGCAGTAGCAGTGGCACAACGATTCGTGGTTAGTTCAATGCGGCGCTCGGTATGGCGCTGCAAGGACAACACACACACACACACACACACACGCGCGCGCGCGCACATGCACGAGAAATCCTCACATTGAAATGTTTCGATTGTTAGCAAGTTGATTGTAACTGTCAAGAGGCACGCACGTTCGCGGCGTTTAGGATCTGCTATACATGCATGTAACTCCACTCGGCTCTTCTCTGTCAAGGTTGGCGGCTTTGCTCAGCCTTCAAGGCCAACATCATATGACTCCCCATAGGACGGGCAATTACCAGTCCAGCACATGGACGTGCGCAAATATACTCGGGTATTCTCATTGGTTGGTTGGCATACGGATTTACCGGAATTCCGCATCGTATCTACTACCTAGGCCACACTCTATTTACGCAATGGTAGTTAATGTCCACATGAAGCGCTAATTCAACGAACAGGCTTCCGTGTTTCAGGTATCACGGCGACTGTCGTGGGGTCGAAGCACTTCGAGGAGAATCCCAGACATCCACCATCCTCGCAACGCCTGCAAGTGGCCTCAGTTGGAGAAGCCAATCAATCGCCTGGTGAATGCCGTTATTGCCAGTCTGGCGGCACATGCAGGGCTACTGTATGTGTGTCTTGTCTTGTAGCAAGGGTTTATCACGCAAGGCCAAAGCCAAGGTGACGAGAGATCTGGGCCTGTTCCCCGTATGACCAGGTTACCAATGTCACTTCGAGTTTCACAACCGTCTCATGCTACCGGTTTTGTCCGGCACCTTTCGCGACCCCAGCTTCTACCATAAGTGAAAAGTAACGGCCTTTTAAGCCCGCAAACCTGCCCGCACATTTTGCGCCATATTCTCAGTCGTTACCATAACTCATCCCGACGCAAGGTTCTCTAGGTCGGCGTCATGTTCTCCAATTTCATATAACATATAACATACCCCCAGCGACCATCAAGACATTTGAAAAAGATCATGCGCAGGGTGACACAGGACTTCATCGGTCAGCACCAGATGACCAGAGCATTATTTGAATAGATTAGGATGGTTGTAGATCATGCTGTCTCAACTGGCTGATCTTTGATGCTTTGTCCGTTCGAAGGTTTGATTTGATTATATACAAGAAATCGATTCTTTAAACCAGATCTAGAGTGCAAAGGTTGCTCTCTAGTCTCCGCCCATTTGCGATAAAACTTTTCCAAATAGAAGCGTTGGATTCATGTCATTATGCTAATCGGAAGTGTAAGCATAGAGACAGCGCCTAGTGGAGATGCCAGTCTCAAAGGTCTTCGGTAAACCTGGAGAAGGACGCGTGAGATCGTGTTGATCTGTCCCGGGGTAGGTGGGAACGTCCCACCGGGTCCGGAGGGAGTGTCGGGGGCAGTGTCGGAGACTCTACACGATTGTCGTCGGAAAACGGATCACTGAATGGACCCGCTGTCGCAACGGCAGTCCGAGCCGGGCTGGCATGGAACACTGGAACACTGGTCTCCTGCAACATGGGAGAACCAACAGCTAATCTTGATAGAGGCGCTTCTCCAAAGAAATTCTGTGAGGCTCGGTAGTCGATCGATTGGTCACTCATCATAGTTGCTCTCGGATCTGTGTAGCCGTCACCACCGAATTGCAAGACAGGAGGCAATTTCCGGCCGGAGACCTTGGTAAACCCCCTTTCAGCCCCGTCGGATGACACTGTGCTCCTCGAAAAGCGACTTTGACTTGTTAGGTTGGCTAGCGCTGCAGGAATAGCGAACGGAATCGGCCGTCGCTGTTCAGACATGCCACCACCTCCACCACCAGCAGGGCCTCCGCTTCCTCCAGTTGTCATGGCGCCGTACCCTCTGTCATTTCCAGACTCTTGTATGAGCTTCATGCTGGATTTGCGCTTCTTCCATCGCAAGATAGCCACTGCAAGGAGCAGGATGATTGCAAACCCAGAGATCGCCCCAACCACACTTCCAGCAATGGTCGCCGCTGATGCACTACCTGAATCCGAACCGGAATCGGCACCGGAGGTCGAAGCAGGGCCGGAGCCGTTAGCTGTGTCAGCAGGCGAGCCTATTCCATCGCCGCCGCTAGCTGTGGTAGTTTCGGGCTTGACAGTGCCGGTGAGGTAGGTATGGGGTATACTCGAAGAGGTTTTGGACGTCGACGTCCCGAATGCCGATTGTGTAAATACCGACGACGAAGGATGTGATGATGTTTTAGAGCCCGTACCAGGTGCGACGCCCAAAGCTGAAAAGTTTCCTTCGCTTGCAGTAGTAAATGAATGTAAAGCACTAGAGTTGCTAAAAGCTGAAGATGATGAAAAACCTGCTTAGTGTTAGTCGGATTAGAACACATTCGAGTACGTCTACAATACTGACTAGAATTAGACAGGCCACCTAATGAAGGAAAGACGGGGGCCGTAGACAAAGGAGTGGCTGTAATGGGCACATAAGATAATGTGGGAAACGAGGTAGGCATAGAAGATCCCGAAAGTGTCACAGTCGAGTCTTCTACGGTTGACGAAGAGGATGACGACGGGTGCGCAACACCATTTCCGTCGTGGCTAGCGCTGCTAGTTGAAGTCGTATGCAGGTCTGTTTCTGTCGGCGAGGGCGGTTTAGTGCTGATGGCGACAGTTGACTCCGACTGACCATCGGTGGTCACAGGCGCAGTAGGATAGTCGTGAGGTAGGGTCCTAATTATAGTCGCACCGGTCGAGTCAGTTACTTGGAGAACAGAGATGGTCTCGACGATGACGACGATGTCCGGGGCGTTGTCCACATTATCGACCGAAATGTCGCGCTGGTGAGGCCTGCTACTGCTTCTCTGGGAACGAACGTGATGGAGATGTTGGTGGTTGTGGTTGTGGTTATGATGGTGCGAAGATTGCACGTTGCGAAAATGAGGGTGGGTGTGTTGACGGTGTTGGTCATGCTCCTGTTGCTGCTGGTCGAGGTCCCGGGTCTGAGGGAGTGAAGACCCGGAAACCTGATCGGTCATCGCGCTGCGTGGCGGTGTAAAAGGGGAATACGAGGTTGTCTCTCGATAGAGATGTTCGGAATCTGGGCGGAGTATGCTGACTCGCTGGCACTGGGCCTGACTCGGGGATAACGAATGCGCTAGGTTGCCGATCGTGCGGGGGCTCCCATTACCATTATCATCACCACATGCAGCCGCGCTGTATTCTCTATTCTCGTCTCGTCGCTGGCGCGTCGACGCTGCTGTTCCTCATCGTTGTCGCCGGCGGGGTCTCGTACCTGACATCCACACCTCAAGGTCAGACGGGGGGAGGGAGAGAGAGGAGGGCAAAGGGACTAGGCTTTGGTAGACGGACCACGTCTAAGTATAATACTAATAACAGCAGCATACAGTACGCCCCAATGTAGCAGCAATTTTAAAATGAGCGAACGGCCCTTTAGCCCCTTCCAAGGCCCAAACAGTGGGACACGGTCGTGTCCAGGGCAGGATCTAGGGGAGGGCCTTACATAGTAGGCTTAGTATCTACAGTAGCGGCTCCAGGAACCTGGTGTACCTACATACATACTGCACACCTGGGCATTAATACCTTATGTACCTAACTGCCTACGGTACAGTAGGTACTGTACTTGGATAGCACCTATGAACACTGTACGATACGCTAGGTATGTAGTGTAGTATTGGAGGCTACCTAGGTAGGTACTGTAGTGTTCGAGTAAGTAAAAGGCCTACCTATGTACTTAGATAGAGTTGGTTGCAATTGGTATTCAACCCTTGATCTCGATCCTTGGATATCCAGGGCAGTACAGTAGGTACGTACGAATATAGGTAGTCCAGGGAGCTCATTTCGCTTGCTACCTAGGAGAGATAGCGTGTGTGTGTGTGTGCACCTCGATTCGATGCTTGATGCAGGCGTCCAATCAGATAACGGGGCCTTGCCCTTTTCATCAACGTGGTGCACCCGCGTTACCAGGGCCCCCCCCTGTTTATCTCTTTGTATAAGAATGCATTGCGCTTTGCTTGCGTTGCCCTCCACATCAGGCGGGAATTACCAAAGGCAACAAACCACAGTGTCCAATGTCTCCAAGACTTCTTTCTCCCTTTCTCTAATTCCAATACAGCGTTTGCGAAGCATATGGAATTGCGCTGCCCGTGGGGTTGCGCGCTCTGCTGTCACGACGTCGCAACGCCCACCAGCGGCGTAGTAAGGCTTGGCGTGGAGGTTAATTGCATGCACCCGTATACGAGGCATCGAGATCTCGTATTGCGCCAGGCAGAAATGGTTTAGGGGAGTCTAGCCGCGATAATGCATCCCAATTCTCCGCCATCCACGTGAACTAGTCGTACAGCACTCGAATGTTCTCTCGCTTCATCAACTTGAGACTGAAAGATATCGTGATATCGCGGGTTAAGTGTTACCAGGGCTATGGAGCCTGTAATTCGCCCAGGCAAGGTGTTGTCCACTGTGACGACCGGGTGTTTTCCTTAAAACGTCTGAACAACGAACAAACAGCTGCGCATCCCGGTGCAGGTGGATCGGCTCATTTACCACTGTTGCTCTTCCTCACAACTGGTTAATTGCAGACACCATGCACGTCATGATCAGCAGTTACAAACACGATCGCCGTTATTGTAAGCCACTAGAAATTATCTACATTTTCTAGTTTGTGTGTGGTGTAATACCTACACGCGAGACACAGCAGACGATGCAGTGTAAGACCCGGGCAGAACCCGAGCAACCTTAAAACAACACCGATTTGAGCAGAGTTCTCTCACAATACGAACAGTGTACAGTTACAGTAGTTGCGGCTTTTATATGGTTATGCGGCTCTATCAAGATCAAACAACGCTGGGCTCTATCAGCTGCAAATGAATATATCTCAACCCCAAAGCAGGGATGTAATCGGTACTCCGTTTCGGCATGTTTAATCTGTACACGTACCTAGGTCTTAGAATTGCGATGATTAGATCCCGCCCTGTAACAAAAATAAGTCCATATGTATTTTATGTTCCAAAGACATCCCCGCAAGGGTGAATACGAAAGGGAACAATGGTTCATGAGCGAACAAATGACGTATTAGCTCGATCCCTGTTTTGGGAATTGTTGAAAGATAACGGTCTGTACTAGATCTGATCAAGGAATATCTATAGATAGAACGGGGCACTGGTAAGCCACACTGACGGCACGTATACCACAACGTAAGGACGCCTTGGACTCTGCACGGTGCAAATCCTCGCAGGGCCTTGGTGTTCTAAAGAAGCATCTCAGAGGCAAGTGAGTTCGATAAGCTTTGTTGGGTATCATAAGATCTCGCAGAGGAACAACCTCCCCATCAGTTTCCCATCCACTCAAGGCGAAGATATATACATGAACACAATAACTCCATTTAATGCCTACATATAGCAAGTTTCATGCGAAAGCCACCCTTTTCTTCCTCGACTTCACGTTCGTGCCGGCAGACACGGCGTCCGAAATACCATATTGATCATCATCGCCAGAGGTCTTATTTCGCTTCCTCTTCCTGCGCAGCGACTCTTTTGTCTCGTCGATCTTGGCCTTCTTTTCCGCGTCCTTCTTCTCTGACTCGACTCGGCGCGCTTCGCGGATCTCCTCCATTTGTCGCGCCTTTATCATCTTGGACTCGATTTGGCCTTCCTTTTCGGCCTGTACCATGGCAAGAATCGTGTTCATGCTCTCCTATTCCGTAGTCGTAAGCTTCCATACCCATCACGCAGAACTGAAACATGGTTCTATAACAACGCACCTTATCATCGACAAAAACCTTCCCCTTCTTCTGGCCTTTCGGCTTCGTGACGCCGACGGGTGTGATCATGTTCAACTGTGGTATGCCAAGCTCCTTCTCGGTGTAGACCTTTTTCTTTTTCTTCTTCAGTAGATCGGCCATCGTTCGACCCTTCATCTGCCTCGCCAAGGGCGCGGCTGTGGGCTTCTTCTTGGACTTGGAGACGCCATCTGAAGGGCCAGACTTGGAAGACTTGCTCGAGCCAGTTCCGGATTTGTTTGCTGCATGTTTGCTCTTAATCGTTCTCGTCCTTTGGGGCGGCATTGTGTATGTGTATCTGTGTCCGCAGCCGTGGTAGCGTAGGCGTGAGGTGTAAGAATTATCGTAGCCAAGGTTAAGTGATTGAAGCTCTAGAAAATATTTTGGGGCAAGCAGAGTTATCGATAACTAGCGGGGCTACGGTGGATAACAGGTATTGTACATGTTACATGTACTCCGTACCTACGGTAGGTACGTACATATTGCGAGAAGAGGAGGCCTATGTACCTAATAACCCAACACTCTCACGCAACGGGCTTTTTCAATCAGAATCAGAATGACTTCACTATGTACTTATGCTTATTGCCTTTTAGAAATGGAATCTATCCGTCTTTCAAGTAGGTATCTAGCCCTAGAATAAAGTCAGTTAGACCTTTTATGAGCCCACCGTAGGACAACCTAAAAAGCGTGCCTAAAAAGGACCTATATCAATTCATCTTAGGGACATCGGTAGTAGAAATGGACGCCTGCTGGTTGGTCAATTGCAGTCCATCTTGCAGCTATCAACACCGATACTCGGCATGTGTCACATAAAAAGTTGCCATCGGGAAACGCAACTAACCTAGGTGCCTAGTGTATGTATACAGCAAGCCCGCGCATCTGCAAAAGTGTATTACCCCTCTACCTCTTAAGGAGGGAAATAGAAGTGTATTAGCAATTAGGAATTAGAGTTATCGACACTCCCTCAACAGTCTACCAGATACGCCGAACATTTGTGCAGGCCATATCAGAATCCCAACCACAATGGGGTCCGTGACGAAACCTCGCTGGGCGGCTCTTGCTCGGGACACCAACGAGACCAAGATCCAGCTGGCGCTGAACCTAGACGGGGGCGAGTTTCCGCCTGAGACAGACGCACGGCTCAAGGCTGCGATGGACGAGGGCCACGCCAGTCAGGCCAGCAAATCTCAGACCATCAGCATCAACACAGGCATCGGTTTCCTAGACCACATGTTGCATGCCCTGTCAAAACACGCCGGCTGGAGTCTTGTGCTGGCGTGCAAGGGTGATTTGCACAGTACGTTTGCAGCCCTCGCTTTATCGAACAACTGCTTCTTTCGTTACTCTACTGCCCTCTGTTCGACTTGGCTACTAAGAGCAAGGGCCTCAAGAGGGACTGAAGAACCGAGGGCGGAAGAAAAGCGACACCCTAAATTCAGCAACTAAGGAAGCAGGCACTGCTAACACAGACAACAGTCGACGACCACCACACAGCCGAAGACGTCTGTCTAGCGCTAGGCTACGCATTCGCATCGGCGCTGGGCTCGGCCTCGGGCCTGGCGCGCTTCGGATCTGCTTATGCGCCGCTAGACGAGGCCCTATCGCGGGCCGTCGTCGACCTCTCGAACAGGCCCTACTGCGTGGCGGACCTGGGCCTCAAGCGCGAGAAGATCGGCGATCTCAGCACCGAGATGCTGCCGCATTGCTTCCAGAGCTTCGCACAGGCCGCGCGCATCACGCTGCACGTCGATTGCCTCCGGGGCGAGAACGACCACCACCGCGCCGAGAGCGCCTTCAAGGCCCTCGCTGTCGCCATCCGCAACGCGACGACGCGCATCCCGGGTAAGGAGGGCGAGGTCCCGAGCACCAAGGGCACCTTAAGTGTATGATGAAAGTCAAATCGCACTAGCAGAATAGAAGCCGAAATAGAAATTTTTCCAAAAAAATTAGCATTTATTTTCAATTTTCAATTTTTGTTCCGTAATCTAGAATGCGATCGGTTTCTCATTGATGATGCTATCACTACATTACTCAAACGCTAGTGATACCTAGGCTATTTGCGAAGTAGCATACTTAGTTCTACACAGTCAACTCTAAAACAAACATGAGGGAACTCTTCGCGGTAAATTAGATAAACAGTTAAGCTTCACCAAACCGGGTTTACAAGGCTTACAAAAATATATAGGGAGACGAAGAACAAGATGTAGGAGCATCACACAAGCACCAATATTAAATCCTGGGTAACATCTATGAATATTGTTTGTGGGTTATTACTAGCATTAATTAAACCAATGTCGTATCTCGTATGTACAATTTTGTGACTTCTCATTCGTATTTCGTAAGCAAGTCGTGCATAATAGCACTTAGGAATTCGTCAGACTCGTATGAGGCATCAATGTTTCCAACCCTCCAACCCATAATCTTACAAAAGTTATTTGCAGATAAACTTAACCATCCACCTAGCCATCCTCGGTTTCCTTAACGGGCGTAGCCATAGTTGCTTTGCCCAGCAGACGCGTAAGGGGTGCTGTCTGGATAAGCAACCTGGCCGTCATGTTGGAAGCCAGATTCGCCGTACTTGTTATGGGCGCCGTTGGTGCCCTCAGTTGTGTAACTGGGCCGGACTTGTTCAGGGTGGGTGTCTTCACAAGTTACAGGTCAGTATCTGTTGTTACAGCCGCAGTACATGGCGTTTTCGGGACCATGCAGGAGCCATTGGGAGTTATGTTGCTCCTAAGATCCCTAATAAAGGAGAAAACGAAAGACCATAAGAATTACTTACGCTCAGGCAAGACATTTGGGTTGATCACTTGCTCCTCGGAGCCCTTGCGACGGCGGAATCGGCCGAAGAAACCACCTCGGTTCCCGTAGCCGGAAGTATAGTTATTAGCTGGGCTTGGGCCGAAGCGGTGCTCCTTGCGTCTATTACGGACAAGGACGACCTCCATAAAGGCGGAGAGCAAGAAGAAGGCGCTATATAGAAAACCGAGTAAGTCCCAGTTCAAGATCACCAGCAGGCTAAATAATGGTCGCACTCACATTGCAATGATTGACACAGCTAAAACAGCCTTCTGCATCTGGCATACCTGCCGGAAACTGGGCAGGCCAGACCCCAGGTCATCTGAGGCCGGACGAGTGCCAAAGATCGTGTTGACAGTACCGGTGCATGAGCTGGCGCCGCCTCGATTTGCCTGCGCAACGTAGATGAAGGCACCCACGAACGCAATATCAAGGATGATAGCGATACCCGATGCGAACGGATGGCCGGCGACGCAGCAAAGCAGGAGCAGGCCAATTAATGTGTATAGGACGCCTATTCCCGATATACCTTCAACCGCCTTGCTCCATGTCGGGATGTTGAAGTTGTTTCGCGAGGCGACGGCGAGGAAGTATGAGAAAAGGGCTAGCACTACGGCGCTGCTCAGGAACTGGACCCCGCGGATGAACCACTGCAGGGCCTTTAGGACGAGTCCTGACTTGGTTCCCATATCGATGTTGTTGGTGCGATTTAGCTGTATTCGTATGATGAAGGTACACCGACAGTCGTGTCGGATTCGGTATACTGTAAGATGTTGAAGATCAGATCTCAGAGGACCGAAGCTCGCAATATGTAAGAATTACAGTATGAGATAGTCGAGAACAACCGTAGTGGGGATGCGTGGGTGAAATACTAAGAGTCGGATGAGCGGCAGAGCGGGTAGTCGATCATGAACCATATGTAATGCAAATTCGGGATCATAATTTTATTTGTCGTTAGCTATGGTACCGTAGACATAGCGGCCCAGTATTTCTTCCTAGTATTGTAGACGTGTAGTACCTCCGGTATTCTGTTCAGTAGAAAGACAGCCGAGGTAGACTCTGGAAGCTACTTAGCTAGACTTCGGTCGGCTACTTCGATGACGAATAATCAGGCTCAAAGCCACCCTCCAACTCGTCACATCAATAAGGATATCTTTCTGCGATGAGTACTGTATGCGTCTACTATGTCAGGTATCAGATGCTAGACGGCATGGCGCCACCTCCCACTGTACAGTACCTGTCTATTGTGGCTTTGTCCCCTACAGCCCTGCAACCGTCTATCCCATGACATCAACTGCCGGAACTATCGAGTCAGTAAGTCCTCTGATTCGCTAGACTACTAGAACCAAGCCGCAACTCACGTCACCAAGCCCAAGCTAGCTGCCAAGAGACCCTTGTTTTGTCTTGAGCCACACAATATACCCGAAGTTGAGCCAGATAAAGTCAGTGAGAGGCAACCAGGTTCCTAGTGGCGTTGCTGGAAGTGAGTTACAGTAATAGCCTCCTATATTTGATACATCTGCGAATGTAGGTATAATGTATCCGTGCTAGCTTCCCCTCCTAAAGGTGTATTAAGTATACAGTAGTGCCGGAAGTGACCGCATACAGCTATAGGTATGTGGGATTCTACGAACTTAAAAGCTCTAGTGAGCTTTAGCTCGTGCCTGACATACTTTCCAAGTAAGCGGGGCTTCAAACAAAGAACCACGAACCGACGTGGTTGGAAGCGGTTGATCTCGAATGAAACAAATGAGGGTGGCCATTATGGGCGCAGACAATCTGTCGTGCCTGGAATCTATGTGCAAAACTAGCACACCCCGCATCATTTTGGGCTCTTTGTCTGATTATCGTTGCTCGTAAAATAGCTTTCAATCAAGCTCATGTAAGCTTCGCTGTATGGCCCCAGCAGGTTTGATGGTGCATCTACCACGCCTCGTTGCACTCCTTAGTCTAATAGAAAGCTCCTTGGTCATCCTCGCTGGAAGGTACGGGGAGCTCTCGAATGGTCTCATTGTTTCGATTTCCCCTTCGCCTTCGCCTTCGCTGCCTTCTCTTGGTCCACGAAATCCTTAATGATGCTATGCAGGTCTCCATTCCTCCTAGCAAGCAACAGGACATCATCGGTAGTTATGGTTGAGCGTCCCGCATGACGACTAAAGCTCTCCAGTCTAATGCGACGTTCTCTAATTGCTCGTTAATAACTTCATGATATGAGGTGAGGGACATCAAAACCGCATACCAATTTGGGACCAAACCATTTCTGTCAAAGCACCGATGTACTGGGGAGTAACGTTGCGGTTTCTGCGCAGCGTTTCCTCATCCACCATTTTGCCAACTGCGAACCACAGTGCAGCCTTGAGCCTCTGAAGGCACACGGCGCGTGTTGTTAGCCAAAAAGATCCATATTTTCGATATTTACCGATGCAATTATTTTGCTTCCTTACCTCTTGGACATCTTCATCCGAGTTGTCTGCCATGACGAGGCTCACTTGTTTCTATAAAGCGTAGAACAGGTAACTAGGAGGTAGGCGACAGACATGACTTATCGACTTGACACGCGACGAACGCGAAATGGTGGGGTTTCAAGCTGTTGCCACTTTTTTAGGTTATTCCAGGTTGCAGGCGTCCCCTAACCCCCCTAACCTAAGCAGGGTAGGTACTGTACAGTAGGTAGGTACTGGCAAGCTAAGCTGGACCTTCATCTTGTTGCGGGGCCGGAGCGCCGAATAGGTAGCTTGGGCCAGTTTGTTTTATCCCTCGTTCGCAAAATTCAAAGCTCGCAAGACTTTCGCTAGTAACCAATTTACTCAATTTACTTCTATCCGCTAATGTCGTGTATTACCTTCCTCTCTACCTAATCAATTCCCCTACTTCTCTCACGGCAAACTTTCGCTAATTAATATACGATAATATCGCGCCCCGACTACTCCTGTACAACGAATTCCCCATTTACCTCTTCAAACGCTACACACCCGCGACATCGAAAATAAAAAGAACGCCACCGGCCCAGCCATGGACGAGCTCACCGGCCTCTTTGTCCATATGGGCGAAACAATATGGAAACTGGTCACCTTCATCACGGATCGCGTGACTAACAATGTTACCACCTCCCTCACCAACATGACGGCGAAGCAGTGGATTCGCCTGATCGCCATTGTCGGTGCTTATGCGCTGTTGCGCCCCTATATCATCAAGTTGGGCGCGAAACACTCGGCGAAGGAATTTGAGAAAGCCCAACAAGACGTTGCCGAGATCTCTCCTAATCAGTTACGTGGCGAAATCGGTATTCCCGATGAAAGCGATGACGACGACGCTGGCCCCGAGCAAGGCGAGACGTCATCGGCAGATTGGGGCAAGAAGGCGCGAAAACGGCAACGAAGAATGATTAAACAGCTATTAGACGCCGAGGAGCAGAGGTTACAAGAGACGTTTGACGAACAGGCGGACAAGGATATAGAGGAATTCCTCGTCAATTAACGCGTCCTGAACCCGAATGCAAGAGTCTAGGGCAACTGTACACAAAATAAATACTATCTAGTTCGATTCACAGCGGACTATCCCGAATGCTACCACCGACTTCACGCCACCTCTACACGATCCCGGTGCTTTGGTGGGCCGGCTGCAGGGCTAGAAAAGAACCGTTGTGCCGTCCACGGCTCCTCGGAGCGGGACTCGTTGGATTTGAAATACACAGGTAGGACGGGCTGCAGAAAAGGCTCAGGATCTAGAAGGAAAACCAGTGACTCTCATAAGTGCTTATCGTGTCATACCATATGCGCTGGGGCTCAACGTTCTGGTAGTCCTGCCAAGTCTCTCGCTCAACGCTCTCCTGCTAAACCCACACCCGGCAAGTGAACGTTGAGGTTCATGCAAGCATCTATGCTGCCACGGAAAAATGCGTGCGATTAGTATAAATCATCAATCCGGGCATCCACATCGACGTGTTCTTTGTCGATCTATCGCATTGTGCCCAGCCTGCCTGTGCCCCTAGCCTAGGTAGCGTAGTTGAATATCGAGTGCCACAGAGGATGCTGCTATCTTTTGCACCCTTGCTCCCTTCTTAGTGAAACCCTGCAGTGCTCAAGTCCGTAACCCACCTCGACTGCATACAGTAGGTACCTAGGTAGTATAGGAAAACCTACCCCTCCACCCACTCAAAAATTAAGCATCAAGCATCGAGCTAGCTAAGTAGGATTTCAACGACTACATCGAAGAACACGAAAGGAACTTCACAGTTGCGTCCCTGACACACACACCTGATGGTTCGGGTACGCTTACACGTCCTAGAGTTCCCGCGGCTAAGCCGCCGTACCGCCTGTGTGGATTCAACTTAAGTTCTTTCCCACTCTGTAAGGTTGCTTACAAGTGCCTACCTACACGATTACGCCCCCCCTTTAATGGTACTCTCTGCCCTCATGTCAGCAGCCAGTCAAGATCTGTCTGGCAACGACCCACGGGATCACGAGATTGATGAACAGGCATCTGTGCACTCAGCACTTCTCCGCGGGTCCGACAGTGATCATCAACTTCGGCCGCGGCGGAAAAAAACCACGGTAACCCGCCTGAACTGCCTAGCGCTCGTCATCAGTTTGCAGATCGGATCCGGGATATTCTCAACACCCAGTCTGATTGCTCAGCATGTCCGCTCCCCTGCAGAAGCGCTAGGCGTGTTTCTTGTGGCAGGTTTGTTGGTCTGGACCGGCGCGGCATCGTTCGTCGAGCTGGGATTGCTTGTGCCTTCCAATGGGGGGATGCAAGAGTATCTACGAGCCAGCTGGGGTGACTATACAGGGTATTTGTTTTCTTGGATTTTCTTGGGTGTGGTAAAACCTGCTGGTAATGCCATAATATCCACTATCTTCGCAGATTACCTCCTTAAAGCTTTGCGGCCGTCCGACCCGATCTTACCATCGACCACCAAGATCGTAGCGCTCGGTTGTGTAGCCTCACTAACAACCATCAACTGCCTCGGTGCGACCGCCGGGGCAAAGGCCGCGAACGTCTTTATGGTGCTTAAGCTTGCTGCCCTGGGAAGTATTATTGGCATTGGATTTAGTATCTATGTGTTCGGCTACGGGGAGGGTGTGCCGGCTTCAGACGCTGGATGGCTCGGATGGGATCAAACAAGTCCCGGTGAGCCAGACACATGGAGATTTCTCGGTGGTGTCTCCACGGCCGTGTTCGCGGCTCTTTTTTTTTTTTGCTATGGGGGCTGGGAGAATGCAGGTTTCGTCACAGGAGACATGGAGAATCCCGCCAAGGATCTCCCGATAGTCATCCATGGAGCGATGACGTTGATGATTCACTGGGTTTTTGTTGATGAATGCGAGCCTTCACATCTGTTTACCGTTCGATGTGGTTAGAGAGAGCAAAACAGTGGCGGTGGTGAGTTGCCCAGTTCCTTAGCCGGCGGGTCCCGACGTATACAGCCAAGCTGATTGAGGCGACAGGAGTTCGCAAATCGAACAATCGGAGCCTGGGGTGGTCTCATCTTCAGCACTGTGGTGGCTATATCAGCTATGGGTGCTGTCAACGCAAATATATTTGCCGCTACGAGGCTCTGTGTAGCAGCCGCACAGCGTGCTTATTTTCCTCTGATGCTGGCAAACTTGCACTGCTGTACCGCACGAGACGAGGCATCCTACTTTCGCCGAACGTTTGCTTGGCCGTTACGGCTGCCTGTTTTGGTCCTTGCGAGGCTGACGCGGAGATTGCGATGGGAATATTCTGTGCCTGTGTACGCTTCACTTCGAATTCATGATGTGTGCTCGGCCCACAATCCAAGTCTTGTGGACTGACAAATATAGATTTCCGTTACTTTTGAACGGGATCCTTACATCGATCTTCATACTGGTTGGGACTTTCACGGGGCTCATCACTCTCATAGGTATATACCCTTCTGCCCCCTGTCGAATGGCGACACGTGTTTTTGCGGCTGATACAGTAACAGAGATGATTAAGTTTTTCTGTTACATGATGTCGGTTCTGGGCATATTCATCCTAAGGCGAAGGGTGGATAAGCAGATGCAAATCGGATCTCAGCCTACATACAAGACGTACAGAACGTGGGTAGGAAACCCAATCATATTTGCGTCCGTCAGCGGTTTGTTGATCGCCAGAGGAGCATTATCTGCACCGCTTCAGGCCCCGGCAATATTTTCCATTGGGGTCCTTGCGTTAGCTGTGCTCTACAGAAAATTTAGTTCTCGCCCTTACGAGTTACCTCCGCCCACCTGAGCCGGAAGCTAGAACATCTCGCGTATCGTGATCCAGTTACACAAGTTACTTACCATCGAGGCAACGCTGACACGTATCTTTGATAACCCACATTGGTGATTGCCTAGTGGAGGCCCAGAACATCATGACGATGGAAGATTTACACTACGTATATTGCCAGGGCCTTCGTGTCGGTGAGGATCCCAATAATGCGGTAGCCCATATTACTCTGTATCTCATCGGCTTTCGCACCGCGGAAAACCACCCTCATGTTGACCGGGGGAGGTATCTTGCATGGCGATCAAGAGAGCATTCATCCGAGACCTTTAAAATGTTCATCTAAACATGATGCCGTGCCACCTTGGGTACCAAGGGGTGCTACCAGATCGATTGCGGCTTTAGCGTGTCAAAACAGCCTCCGACTCTGCCCGTGGAGTGATGGTTCTAGAACCTGAGTCGATAGACTGGTCAAAATAGGAAGAAGCTGTATGAACACTCGCATCCTTGCGGTGTGTAAGAATCAGCGTTACCCCTCCAGCCTTGCGATAACGATGCGCTATTGCATGCATATACGGTTATTATCCTACGCCTTCGCGTTGGCTCTGTAACGGCTTTGCAACCCCAGGCGCATGCCCGGCTCGGAACTGTTCCATGATGCCGTTGAAGCGTCATCGTTGCGTTGACAGGCATGGAGAACTGCATATGGCATATGTCTACTGCAGGCCATTTCTTGTTGGTGGGGTCATTTTCTTCGGTGCGGTTTTGGACCTCGGCCACTGTTATTGTCAAACTGGCATTACATCTAACAACGGTGGGCCACGCTGTCCTTTGGTACAGGGAGTCGACGACACAGCATCGATGGCGAGGTGTCAAGACAGGGATCGATCCATGCATGCAACGGGTAGCTGCTCATGTTGCGCAACGCATCATTTCTCTTGCACTTAACAGCACGGGTGGCGAAGTCACACAAAGAACTACGATGGAGCATGGCGTTGTGTCAGTGCTTAAGCTCTAACTCAAAGTTTGGACCATACTGTACCACTCCAACATGTGTGTGGTAGACACCGCCCGGTTTGTATTCGGATGAAGCCCTGGGGCTTCGTCACGGAGGCAGCAGCATAACGCCAACACTTGGGGGCCGGATAAGAAGTAGTCGGGTGGTAGGCGCCAACATGGCCATTCACGGTCCGTACGCGACACCGGGCGTATTAGCGTCGATCATCCCGGAATTAAACATCGCGTGAGGCTGGAGGCGGAAGTTCGCTTGAGCCCAGAGGCATATCGGTGATACATAGGCTCGTAATGCGATGACACGCGCATCTATGGTCAATGGGTCTTGGCAGCAACTCGCAGAAGAACCCCTGGCTCGGGTTGTTCAGCTCGCAGCTCCTCCGCATTCTCCTCAATAGGTACCGTCATCAATGCACGCCCCTCTTTGCCTCGTCAACGCAGAAGGGAATAAATGATAATAAGCATCGGCTCAAGGACTGGCCACCTCTCTCCATCACGAACTAGGCATGTACTTGCTCCTCGGCATGGCCATGGCGAGCGCCATGCTCCGATCGCACAATGGGATATGGCATTTAGATGTAACGGCCAACTGGCCCAACTCTGCACGTGGGGTCGAAGCTCATAGGTTGACCGGCGGCCTCCATAGCCATGAACGAGCCAGTTGTTAGTCGAGACAATGCGTGTTTGCGCTTTTTCAGAAGACCTAGACCTTTTTCTCACCCCGATCCTCTTAATTAAGCCTGACTCTAGAATGCTCTCATTTTTTTTTCTTGCATGCTAAATAAGTACTTACATAGTACATCCTGTTTACTTGGAGGAGTTCAACTATAGTAGTTTGGCGTTGCGATCTACTACTACCGTCTGTAGATCGAGTTGTTTCCTGGGTGGACTCCAGCCCCGGTACTTTTTGCCCTGTCCCTGCATCCCCCACCTCAAGCCAAGTAAATACGTATTTGTCGTACTGGTCCATGCTACTGTATGTTTAAGCTGGAACGCCCCGCGATCGAGGCGGTTGTCATCTCAGGATCCATCACCCATGGCGTTGGTTTCAAGTTCTATAAAGCCTTGTTTGCAGAATCCACTACTTCGATTCCTGCGACAATAGCATTGTGTTGTTCCTTCATCTCTAGTTCCTCTCTCTATAACTGTAACTCTTATTGGACAACGGCGTTGGCGGCTTAGCTGTCCTAGAGAATAGTCAGCGAGGCTGTGTATGGATAAGAAGCTGAGCGTTCAAGCTGCACATTTATCTCAGCTTCCACATACAATGTCCTAATTCTATTCTTTGACTCTCATCATCTGTGATTAGCGACAATATGGTTGACACCGACGTGGAAAGTTTGTTGAGAAATGGCTACTGGCCGAATTCAAGGTCCAAAAGCCCAGATCCAAGGAAGTGAGTGCGGTACTGGCGTGCGTTGATCAAGTCTAGATCGGGCGCGGGTCTTCTGGTCATCAGGCACAGCTGACATAGCTTTTTACACACCAGCAGCATCTCAGATACACTTCACAAGCCGAGTTACTTATCTCACGACGATCAAGCAATTCCGAGGAAAATGCCTTATCATATTGGCCTCCGGAAACCACCACCTCCAATCGTCGAGGATGAGAACGATGCGCTTGCGAAGGAAGCGGGGTCGGTCGTGTCAAGTGTGCCCTCCGAAGAACCAACAAACCGCGGCGACCCCGATCAGTTACCAATACTGCTACCTGTAGATGAACATCAACACAACCCCGAGAGACGATTCATAATTATACCAAATGCGGCTGATCTATCCTCTGATGCATCAGGCACAGAAAAGAAATCGAGCAGGTATCGTAGGTCAGCTGAACGGACGGCAGAGCCAGACACAGAGCCGCCCTTTTATGAAGCAAATACTGGTCGCAAGTACGAGTCACCTCCCGATCGCGAGGAGAAAGCAAGCAGAAAGGAGACACGACCTGAAACTGAACATCGCCGTAGTCGACCTGGAGATCTTCCTCCTATAATAACCGACGGTGGGAGTGAAGGACGGTCATATGATAGTCGACGAGCAAAGTCGACGACGAGAACCGAAAATCCCGGCGAGGACTATTTCTCACCTCGCCTCTCTTCGGCAAGCTCTCGACCACCTCGCGACCGTTTGTTATCACCAGAGGTCATCGAACATGCTACGAATGGGCGTGATCGGCCATACTACAGAGGTGGATCAAGCCCAGACCCCCAGAGCCGCGACCGTTCGGCTCACCCCAGCGATCAATACAACCGGAACTTTCGGAATGACCGGAAGTATAAGGAGAGCGAGCGCAAATCGGCTCATCCATCAAGCCCTACGCTCCAGAAACGGCGCACATCAGAACTTCCCAAATACACCCGGCGTGGCTCGAAGGAGAGTCAAGAGCCGTCGCGTCAGTATAACGATAGGCCATCTTCCAAGTCAGGCCGCAAAGTGCCTTCTTCCACGCGTTCTTCTGACCGCGACTCTGGCTCGCAACAATCCTCAAGCAGCAGAGACGCACGGGGTCCGCCACAGTATAGCGACACGTTCTACTCCAGCGAAGATGAGTCTCGAGTGCGTGCCGATTCTCGTCGAAGAAGGCCTATGCCAGTCGGGAAACCCGAGTTTCTGGCTGCTCCTGCAGAATCACGAGGAACAGATCGACGGAAATCCAGGGGACAAGCATCATTGCCTTCGCCACGGCTATCCCAGAGCTCCCTTTCCAGCTCTTCTAGTTCTCGCAGTGCAACTTTCCCAAGAGAACCAGTGCCTTCTCGTCCTGAGGATCGCACCGGGCGACCCCCGCCTCGTGCCTCCACGTCAAAGGGATCTTTTAGCGCAGCCCGGAACGCAGTGCCAGCCGCAGGACCGGCGACAACAGTAATACCGCCTGCTTCAAATCCAAATGTGCCAGTCGACCAACGTCGCTCTCCAGTCCACCCTCCGCCAAGGGCAGGTCCCACTGGAGAACCAAGGGCGCTGCCTCCAACTCCATCTGCTGTTCCAATCGCGCCTCGTCCGACTTGGCCTCCGCCGAGGTTCGAGCCTCCCCAGAACAACAACAGCGCCGGCCCGCCAATTAGCTCTTATAGACGTTATTCCACCGAAGTGAAAACCGGCGATCTCCCAGACATCCCGCACTGCCCTCGCGCGCGCGAAGAGGCAGGGCACATGGACTGGCTCACGCTCCCGCGATGCGACAGCTTCAACATCTGCCCGTCGTGCTACAGCGCGAACTTCGCGTCGACCGAGTTCGCGCACGAGTTCGTGCTGATGCCATTCCGGCCGCGGGACCGGCCGCTGGCGTGCGACTTCGGGGCCTCCGAGTTCTACCGGATCGCGTGGCTGTTCACGCGCAAGTACGGGCGGCCGGACCTGGGCCTATTCCACAGCCTGACCAAGATCGCGGCGTCGTGCCAGCCGTGCACGGGGCACCTGCCGGTGTCGCGGATCTGGTACTCGATCCGGGACCCGAGCACGAAGCGGCACATCGACGAGTTCACCGTGTGCGACGCGTGCGCCAGCGCCGTCGAGACGCTCCTGCCGAGCCTGACGGGCCTGTTCGTGCCCCTCGACTCGCCCGCGGAGCGCACGCGCGGCGTCTGCGCCATGCACCACGACCGCGGATATGACCGCGGCCGCTTCCTCCTGTACTTCGACGTGCTGGAGGGCGCGGCCGACCGCGCGCTCGAGACGCAGTCTGCGCCCAACGTCCAGGCCCTCGCGGACCGCATCCGCCAGCTCGCGGAGATCCCGCCCTGTCCCGAGGCCCGCACCGCGTACGACGCCTACTGGCACACGATGCGCGAGGTGCCGATCGTCGTGTGCCCCGAGTGTTTCATGATGGTCGTGCAGCCGCTGCTCGACGGCCGCGACGACCTCACCGTCGCGGGGAATTTCCACCACGGGCTCCAGTACAAGCAGAAGGCTGGCTGTATGCTCTTCTCGGATCGCATGCGCAGCGTGTTCAATCGCGCCGTCATGAAGAGGGATCTGGGATACCTCATCGAGAAGGTTAACGAACGTGCTAGTAAGAAGGAGGAGTCCGAGGCTCGTCTCAAAGCGCTCCAGCGCCAGGGCGGCCCGTTGACTCCCTGGGCAGCAACTGAGACTGACCGCATCATTAAGGAGTGGAAGAGGTACGAATAATGTTCGCTGGGTCGCCACTCTTAGATACGTGGCAGTGCCCAGGACAAGTGAGTACCAATACGTGGAAATGGACGAAAGGAACAAGGTTCCGGTGGGCGAGTTATGATAATTGATACGTTTATGATGGTATGTGTGTATAGGGGAAAGGTAGGTAGGTATGAGAAGGTTTGGGCCTATCGGATAAGGTTCTGGCTACAAGGTTCTGGGTTTACGTTTAAATTTAATGGCATCTGCATGTATTTATTTAATGGATCGGACAGTGTTGTGGGAAGGCTTGGATGAAGTTACGAATTCACGACTTGCGGCCAATAATACCATTCATTCTGATAGACATATATATCTATAGCTATTGGCCCATATGCTTGACTAGCTTCTCGTTATTCGTTATCACTCGGTTACTTTTGCAGACACTCTACGAAGATAGACATATGAAGCCAGACACCTACGCCTTCGACAGTGGTAAAGATCTGATTTAAAGGGAATGCGTTTCATTACTATAAGTTGAGAGAGGTAACTTCTCACACAAGAGCTCGGAGAGTAAGTAGTTTCGAGGTAGTTGATATTCATTAGTAACCCCTAGCTGTCTCGCGCCTGTTTAGAAACAACGTAGAAACCATAGGATCAGTTACCCATACCAATCATACCTAGCTATCTACCTATCTTAGATACCTGGTTTAACTATTCCCACTCAACTGCTGCGGCCAGCTAGCAGGGCAGGTTCCCGTGCAGGGAATCCCGGACTGCGCCTGGTTCGCGATATTCGAGCAGAGGTACTTGTCCGTCGTCCTACCGTCTTTATTCGTGATATTGACGTTCTCGAAGTAGAAGCCGTCGCATGGGGCAGCACCCGAGCAATGGATCGCGCTCGCGATGTTATATCGGCTGGTGCCTGTTATGTTGATCCAGCGGATGTCACTTATCTTCAGCCGCGAGGAGTCGCAGCCGGATGAACCGTATATGCACTTATGACAGTAGAGTATTAGCTACCTAGACGTATTTCTTTCAAGGGCGGGATCGGTAAAGCGAGTTCTAAAGGACTAGCGATCCTAGTTACTTACAGGCGTGACGTAGATAGGCTGGTTGACATCGGTAAACTTAAAGTTGGCAAAGGTCACATTCTTTACGTAACCAGTGCCCGCGTACGTCTTAATCCATGCCGCGTTTGAACTGTGCGTGCAGGTGAAGTTGTCGTAGTAGATATTGGAGACGTAGTCGGGCTGCGCCGAGTTCGACCCCATCGATCCTATGACAGCACACCCGGACTCGTAGCAATGCACGTTGGAGATGTGTACGTTGGAGCTGTTACCTTTCATACTAATACAGTCCTAGCAGAGATAGTCAACGGTTATACCGGTTTTTTATAGGTAGAGTAACGACACGAAAGGTGATTGGGACGGGGATAGGGGTTGGAAGGAAAAGCTTGTCCTTACATCACCACATGTCACTGTCCAGTTTTGAAGGAAGATATTGTTGGAGTTCCACTGGCATAAAATGGAACGTTAATAAATCTGCAATTATTGGAGACGAGGAAATTTGAAGCACTTCCGAGAGTATAGTACTGACCGTGTCTATGCCGTCCGTGTTTACCGTGCTCCACTGGCTGTTACTTGTTGCATTCATGTCTAGGTTCGTCATGGTGATATTCTCGCTGTAAGCGACGAAAGTGTCTAGAGATATGGAGCCAAGGTTAGCACATTACACCAAAGAGATTGAATAGTTAATACCGGCCCCTCTCCAAGCAAGCCATCATCATCGCTTCCATTACGATTTCTTGTATCTGGTCTCCGCGAACCAATTGACAGCTTATGGAAAACTGTTAATTCTCTAACAGCTTCTTACAAGGTGCCTCCTAAATTGGCCATACACGATTTATTCTGTTTATTTTCATCTCGACTGAGACTTTTACGTTCTTGAAACAACAGAAGAATGTGGCATCGAATATAATAAAGCAAAGAAGAGAAGTAGACTTACGCCAAAACTGGCTCTGGCGCCACGTAATACCATCAACGAGGACGTTCTTCGCATGCCACAGGGTAAGACTAATCGGCCTTCCATTCTGATTACTCTGGCCGCGATTCTGATCATACCATAGCTGGCCCTGACCATCGAATAGAGCCGTACCAAAGCCACGAACTAGAACACTCGGAGTCAGCTATCGCCATTGTGAGTGTGGGTTGCAAGGGTTTTGGTCGCTTCCAGACACTGTCCTGGCCTAAAAAGGGAAGCTTGTACACCAAAAGTTGGCAAAACAAGAAGAAAAGGGGCTGCGAGAATTACTCACTGCGAATATCAGTGCCGCCGACTCGCCACGCGGTACTGCGGCCCGCGTACGTGACAGGGAGGCTATTGCGCAGCCAGTACTGGATATCGGACGACCACCGGAGGGTGCCGTGGATCTCGATGTCGACGTTATTGAACGACAGCGTGTCCATTATCTGGCCCATATGAAAAAGGCCCTCGGTGAGCACGATTTTGCCGTTCGTCCCGCATTGCTTGAAGGCCTGTAGGATCTGCGGCGTGTCGTCGGGTTCCTTGCCCGTGCCGGTTGCGGGGAGCGGCGTAACAGTACATGTCGATCCCGTGACGTTCAGCGCCGCGTGCCCGAGGGCCGGGAGGAGACTGGCCAGAAGGGCAAGAGCTTTCATGGCTGTCCTCTTTCTCGTGACTGGGATCAGGTAAGTATTGTATTCGCATAACTATCAGGCGTACCTAGTCCCTAAGCATGATCTGCTTACCTATCTCGTACCGGTTAAGAGGCAAAGATTCTCAAGACTACGTTAGACACGGAAATGTCGTTAAACTTGGCGAAGCATCAGTGTCCCGAGACGAAATCTACGCAAGGTTATGATGACTATATTGTGTATATAGAGCTTCAGGTATAAGAATAGATCACCTAAAATGTGGGCGAAAGTAGGTCTTGGTTCTTTCGTGACAACATGTGTACGCTCTGGATAACTTCGCAAGCCTAGCCACAAGTGCGGGTGTTGAAAAACGTGCGACACCGCATCGTTCGGGGTAAAATAGCCCAAAGGATGGTAATAGTCCATGATTACAGAAATTCACCACCTAGATGGAGAGGTAAAATGATAGGAGGAGGTAGCAGATTCAGGTTGAGCCGCTCGGCTAATCTTGAAGTTGGCACGTTCTATAAATTAAATATAGATGACGGATCCGGGCCGGGGGTTGGCTCTATGAGGGCAAGTCTGTGAAGTTGGTGTGTATAAAATAGTTTGGAGAAATAGTGGTACTTGCAGACTAGTGATAGTCATTCTTGGTCTGCAAGCCAAGGTGGCCTGCATTACCATTGGCTGAATATTCTCACGATGGACAATTTAGGAAATCTGGGGAAGCGGAGCAACAAGTTTCGTGTTGGAGTTGAAGACATCAGCCAGAGCGGCGGGCTAACTACCTAGGTAGCCCAACTGCAACTCCGTCAGAGCATTCACAAGCGATGAGTTCTGTACGATATCACAGCGACTGTATGTTAAAAAAGGCAGGTAACTGAAATGTCTAAAGACGCGTTGATTTGTATCCGAGACTGATAACGCTTCTCATCTATTCCTGTCTATTGACATTTTCCTGATCCAACTCTCTAGTGTATGTACTATTCGTGTCGTTCGTTCCTCCATTATCTTCTATCTTAGTCGACAAGCTAAGCCTCTGCTGCTGCTGCTGCTGCCTGTGCGCTATTGTTGTTTTGTTGTAGACCAATGATCTCTTCATCATCGGATGGTGGCCTTTGGGCATAAATGTCAATCATTATGATCGAAACGGTATTAAGAAATCTTATATAGCGATGTCCAACCGAAGAACGCCGGGGATGATGATATTAAATCACGACGGGTATTCACTCCCAAATGAAATGCAATGCAGATACGTAATGCATGCTGGACAGCTTACTTGAGAGGGTCATAGACCCGGTCCTTGATGTACTTCTCCAAGGCGACATCACCCCATTCTTCCCACTCGACCCACTGCGCTTCGGGAAGAGTGCTGACGCCTTCCCTCCGAGCAGCCTTCATCACCTCACGGGCGACGACGATGCTAGCATCTCGGACCCGTTCGATGCGTGGGTAGATCAGACCCTTGTGAATTTCCTCTGCGTTGAGGGAATCTGCAAGCGAGGCCGCCGACATGTATACCATCTCATCGGTAATTCTAGAGGCCTTGCAAAGGATGGCACCTAGACCGAGACCAGGGAACACGTAGACGTTATTACCCTGGTTAGGCCAGTAGGTGATGGCCTGGTCACCGGACTTGACGGCGAAGGGCGAGAAAGGAGATCCAGAGGCGAAAATGACAGTGCCTTCTGTCCACTGGACGGCTTGCTCAAATGTACACTCAGCCTTGGTGAGAGGATTGCTGAGGGGGAACATAATGGGGCGGCGACCGGAGCCGCCCGCATCGACAGAGGCCTTGAGAGCACGAACGACGGATTCGGTGAAGACACCAAAAGTAGCAGTCAGCCCGACAAGGGCTGACGGCTTGACGTATTCGATAACTTGCTCCAGAGTGCGGAACTGGTGGCCGTTGTTGTCTGAACGAGCAAAGTACTTCTTGTGTTCAGGCAGCTTATCACCTCTGTCCCACGTTACGAGGCCCTTAGTATCGACAAGCCAGAACTTGTCCTTCGCGGCCTGCTCTGATAGTCCTCGGCGAGTATAGTACTCGACCATCTGTTTAGCAACACCCACACCAGCAGAGCCAGCGCCCATGAAAACGAGACGCTGGTCCTCAATGGGTACACCAGATAGATTCACTGCACCGATGTAACTGTAGAAGAGATGCATTAGCAAATTATAAATGCCAACGTAAAGGAAAGATGGCAAACTCACCCTGCAAGCACGACGGCACCAGTTCCCTGTATATCGTCGTTGAAGCACTTATAATCGTTTCTATAACGAGCGAGGTAGTTGAACGCCTTTTCGGTCTCAAAGTCCTCGAATTGCACGACCATATTAGGGTAGACATCTCTAACGGCCTCCATGAACTCATCGACGAACTCCTGCATAACATCGGGAGGGGGGCGCTTGGCACGAAGACCTAGATAGAGCGGGTCCTTGAGGTTGTCCTCATTGGCAGTACCAGCATCCAGCACGATCGGGAGGGTCCTCTCGGGGTAGATGCCGGCTGCACCAATATACAGAGCGAGCTTTCCGATCTATTGCGACATGTGTTAATTCATCTGCATCGCGAGATATCGCCGGTTACAACAGAGCAGAAACAGGGACGACTTACAGAAATGCCCACGCCATTAACACCCAAATCACCTAGACCTAGGATACGCGATCCATCTGTTACGACGCAAATCTCAGGGTTCGGGTTGGGCCAATTCCTGAGAATGGTCCTGATCGACTTTCGCTGTTTAATCGAGATATACAGGGCTTCCGGACGAGTGTAGAGTGTAGAATACTGCAAGCAGACATCGCCAATGGTGGGTGTGTAGACCAATGGCATTAAGTCGCGGACGTTGTCGATGAGGACTCGGTAGAAGAGGTCGAGATTATCGTTCTTGAGGGCTGACAGATACAGATACTTGTCGATAGGAGTTGACCGTGACTGGATCATCTTCATACATCTTTCGACCTGGGTGGCGCTATTTTCCATGGCGTGTGGTATTAAACCCGTCAGGTTCTTGGATACGCGCTCCTCGGGAGTAAACGAGAGACCTTCACAAAAACATGTCAATACGTTGCACGGGTACTACAGCCTATGAACAGAGCTGGGCCAGCAGATGCACACCTTTATTCCAAAGAGGTTCTCGTAGGACTTGGTATCCGCCTGCGGCCGATTTTGGCACATAGTCCGTGGGCTTCTCCTGCTTGACCTCACCATAGTGGTCCTGGGCGTAGCCTCTTAATCCATCAAGGGAAGCCATTTTCATGCGCTGTTCAATGGAGGCGATATCAACTGAAAAAAGAGGATTAAAAGCAGATTGCCTTCGCTGTAAAGAGAGGGAGAGCCGTTTGCTAGCAATAGAGGTATGAGACGAACGTCCGGAAAACACAGAGGAAGGAGATGTTGAGCGAGGGGTTGAGATATCTGAGTTGGCTGTACTGTATGTATTATACGCCGCCATTGGTGGTTGTGGGTGCCGAGGGAAGACAGCAGCTGCTGGACCTGGGCTTGGGCGTGGGCGTGGAGTTAGCGTCGGAGTGACGGGGAATGGGCCTGGTAGTGCCACTAATGCGGCCAGTGGCTGCAGGTGAAGAAGTGTGGGAGGTGGGTGTTGGTGGTTCCCACTTTCGGGCGAGAGTGCTGCTAGAGAAAAGCCCGGAATGAGCAGGACAAGGTTCGGAAAGATGCTGGTTGGTATGGTACGGGTGGGAGTGGGAGTGGGAGTGGGAGTGGTGGTAGTAGTAGTGTGGAATACGACCTGGTGACGGACAGTGAGTGAGAGTGAGAGTGAGATTTGCGCTGCTTCTGCTTCTGCATCGTCCGGTCCTGTTGATGCCAGGTGGGCTTCTTAATAATAATAATTCAGTTGTAGTACGAGGGGGCGGCCCGAAGACCCTTGTCCTAGAGGATGTCCTGAATGCCCTAACAGTAGCTGTGAGAGCATGAAGTTTCGCCATCTCCTACGACAAGGGGCCGAATAACTAGTGTAAGCTGAGGCAGTGAATGGCTCCCTGGTTTCGTTAGCGTTTCAACCGCTTTCAAACATGAGCCCAGCAGCCGTGACAGATGTGACCCATGAATATCGAGACGGAATACTGTAGAGAATGTAAGTGGCGTAAAGAACGAGTTTATCCCAAGTTTTAGTGTACTGTAAACCCAAGCCCAAGCCCAAGCCCAAGCCCACGCCTATACTAAGTCGATGACCGACGTCGGACGAAGTCGACGATGAAGACAAGGGACAACGATGCTAGCAAACAATAGACGTTTGTTTCTCTTAGTACCTAGGTATAGTTTAGACCACTCCAAGGATAGGAAAAAGCTTAGGGGTACTTAGGTAGGTACCTGCAGCTGTGTCGTGTGTACTGTAAGTAAGTACTGTACTGTACTGTACTGTACTGTACCGCTCATTGCGTACCTACAGTACAGTAGGTACTTACTTCCAAGAGGAACAGGGGCTGCCCCGAGACTCCAAGAGACCAACGTCCCAGAATGGCAACAGATAGGTCCCTATGGAGAAATTGGGGTTACGGAGGGAATCAGGAATTGGAGAATCTGTCAAATGATCTAGTTTTGAGAAGGTCTGAACATTCCAATCTCCGAAAATTCTTCTTCGTTTAATTCCAATTGATGCCCAAAGTCGTCGTCCTAGATCGTGGCACAGTCATCACAAGTCAAGTCCGTCCTTCTTTCTCGAGAATCTCTTGACTAATAAAGGCCAGGCGACCAAAAAAATTCGTCAGGACCGGTCACCGGCGTCGGGGAACTGAAAAGATTGTCATTCAGTTGTTATCAGTGGTCACGACAGACGTCTCAGCGCCTTGCAGTGTCGCTTTTATCGATTATTTTTACAGGGGGGTATAGTAAAAATAACAGTCCAATAGGACAGTCCTAATTACTTAGATTTGTCCATAGGTACTAAGGTGAGTGAAATAACCACAACAGTAACACATTTCAACCCAGAATGCTACACGTACTGTAAGGGTTGAGCAATGAATAAGACATATACATACAGTACAGTATCTAATAACTACCTACATATGTCGCTTCGAGTCGCCTTGTCTACACTTTCAAAACGTTGAGTGTGAAGACCTCTTACTCCATCAACCGCTCGCCTTCCCAAACTTGCACACGACCAGGAAGTCTATTGGACTACGCGACATGCAGGTCGATGCAAGTTCCGGTCCATTGGGGTCGGGATTGGATTGGATACCGGTCACGGACTGAAGCGCCGATGCCACTGGAAAATTATGACAGGCACCATATCCAAACTTCCAAGTATGTATTCAATCGGAAAACAGGGGATGTTGTCAGTGCGGCGTCCTGTACGCTATCTGTAGCCTGTAGCCTGTAGCCTGTAGCCTGTAGCCTGTAGCACCAGCAGTCAGTCATTCATCACTCCCTGAGTTCTGCCCTGAAGAGTCCCAGAAACGCTCTCGGCAGCTGACGATGACGGATCATGACCCCGGTGTCGGATTACGTTTCCTAACATGATGCTTTTATTACAGTACTTCATTATACGGCAGAGCACCATTGTTCAAGAATTACGTATTAACAACAAGTAGTACTGCACTTATCGCGTCCAATATTGGCACAATTGTACCCGTTGTATTTTTCATCAAATATGCTATAGGTACGGTGTACAGTAAATACTGTTAGCACTATTTCTCGTGTGGAATGAGTAACGTTTTACCCCAAAGTTACTGGGAACACAATCACAGTGGATCCGCGACGGAAGAGCTACACTCGCTACTGCACAGTGGAGGTCAACCCCAAGTTGACTTTCCCAGTACATCTGTAGAGTTGCAGTATCTGCAGAATCTGGGTAGACAGGTGTACCTCCTGGTGAACTTCCTGGTGAGATTGATACCTATGTTTCTGCTGTATCCCTTTTTTTTCTTTTCTTTTTNTTTTTTAAACTGCCTACAGTACACGTCCACGATGGATGTCCGAAACGAAAGATACTATTTACGGCCCTGGACAATAAACACCCCGTGACACCGATCACAATCCATGTCACAAATTTGCGTGTCATCATCACACAAGCCGGCACGCCCGAATGTACATTCATTTATTTTCGAGCTCCTTTTGCCCCTCGGCCCCTTGAGCCTTGCTTGGTAAACTCCGGGCAGGTTCCGGGCTTCCCTAATGGGGGGGGGGGGATGCCTTTACTGTACATGTACTCTGCACAGGCTGAACTATACACTAAGTACATAACAATACGAGAGTGGCCACTCTAGAATCCAAGACGGCAGGGTTCCAGAACTGAGAGATCCAATTTCAGCCCTGGACCCACGCCAGAAGAAACATGGGATGATGGATGATGGATGACGGATCCCAGCACAAACTCTCCCCTGCAACCCTGTCAAGACCCAACAAGAACCCCGATTTCTTCCGATCGCACTCCATTGTGGGCCAGAGGCGAAACAGGGTCTTGGCTTTGGGGATCTTGACGCATGGATGGATCGCTTGGCGTTAGATTCTTGGCATTCTCCAAATCACAACGCTCCAACAAGTCCGCATGCAAGGCTTATTCAGGCTCACGATAGTAACCTGTAGGAATCAGCATTCTCCTTATTTTGATGTGTTTTCGACTTCCTGGCGCTTAGTCGAGTCGCAGGACATCCATCCTTCATACCTACAGTACCTATTCATACATCTTCCCCTGAATTCGAAAATCGATGATGTGGGAGGCCGCTTTAGTGTCCAGACCCGGCGGCCTCGACACGGGAGCATCCTCATCCCCACCGTTTTCAAACACCCGCCTACACTATCAGTAGCTTCACGGCTGCTTCATCGAGATACCGGGCTTATGCAGCCTTACTCTGTTTTGCGGATTCATCATTGACCCCCACTAAATTCCTCCCTGTAACAATAACTGCTACACGTAATTGGGGAGAGCCGTGCTTCACGATAGGTATATCATTCATTCGTGGCTTGTTTCTAGACATGGCAACGTGGTCCCGTGCATAATGACATTCTCCTTGGGGGCATTGATAGCTTGTCTCATGTTTGCTTTGGAAGGACTGCAATGTCTTCTGCTGGAACAGCAGCCGCACGACAGCCATCTCAGGTAAATCATTACAGCCTGAGGGAGATCATGATTAGATCCGCCCTGACCTAGACCTCTTGACAGATCGCTTAACCATGTACCAACATGACAATACCAGAACTCTATTCTCCCCAAGCCTTGATCTCGTAGAGCTTCGGTCCATCTTTCTTGCTACCCATGGACAGAACACCATCGCGTCCAGGGATAGCTTTGTTCGCATACGATCCCTTGCAGATTGCTTATACTCCGTATATCTATTAAAAAATCCCAAACTGTAGCTAACTAATCAGTTCCACCCATATCAACATCAACACTCGCTAAATTGAGATCTCCCACATATGGTGCTCTGCCGGCACTGTTGGCAGGCAATGTGGCACGGCTAAATATACGCAAAGCAACGGATGGATCGCCTTGTGATGCTACTGATCCATCGACAACACTCCCGTTGATCAGACCTTGCTAATGATCTACGCAACTTTGACCTGCTCTTACCTGCCTCTTACCAGAGAGCGGGAGCTGAGGGTGACAGTGGTTGTTATCACATCAATGCGATGCTAGCTGTAGCAGAGCTAAGACAGCAAACTCTTCGCTCCACTTATTGCCGCTTTGACGTGCATAACGAGGTTCATCGCGTTTAGAAAAGTTGGACAATCCCGTTGAGTTTTTGGGATACTACGTGTAAGATGCTGCGCTGCGTAAGCTACATCAAACTACCTAGGGTATAGTAATCAGTCTCATGTCCCTCAGCGGATATAGTTGATAGCATCCTATAGTTCGGGAAGAACCGCCTTCTCTTTTTCTTGCCCAGGTCGGAATCACGGAGCCTGACCACAGTCACAGAGTAACAAAGAATATGCAATTTACTATGGACCTAGCTTACCTAGGTGTAGGTATATCCTATACCACATGGCTGCATGTGATATCATACTTTGGATAAGCCAACCATCGGCAGAGATGTCATTGTGGGACTCTCGTTAAATATTTCGGATGGCATGTTAGATTGACCCCATCCCCTGCACAATTCTAGCATTGGAAAGACCCGAAATGCTACAACGAGGACCATTCATGTGAAGCTCAAAACTAACTCCTTCTCAATCACACATGAACATCGCTAGTTGGCCATAGGGAGCTGAAACTACCGTAAGGGTGAAAGGCACCTACTGGGGTCGGATCTAGTGTAGTAACTACGGTAACATGTCCCGATGACATCTATGTGACTCGGTCTTTCCGAATATAAGGCTACTTGGCATTCCAGTATGCAGAGTATCGAGAACTTCTCTATATAAGAATAACTTTATGGGCTCGCACAACTGACATTAAGTATTACTGCCTTTCCCTATCCGACACGTCGTACCTGGAGTCTGTTATCTTAAACATGAGAATTACGAGTATTTCTTGTGATATGGAGGAGAACCGAGGTACTATCGATCGCAAAAAGTGGCTTGTTGATATGGGTCCTCCGCTCGCCCCGACGTCGTACCCCGGGTTTCCCCCAGATCTCCGAGAACAGGCGGGTGACTCAGGAAGCTTCCTCCGCATTAAGACCCTAGTCGGGGCAGTCGAATTGGAACGGCCCCGATCTAAGTAGGGGCCATGCATCTAGTAGGACATGCCGGGAGCTCTCCTTCAACTCGTTCCAGATCTAGATAGACCAAGATTAACGCGGACTATTTGTGACGATCGTGTTTGGGATGCGGGCTGAATGTTACCTGTCTTCCCCTCATTGGAAATTGAAATCCCCAGATGGCAGTAGCCTCCTTTTGGCCGAGCTATTGGCTCACAGGCATGTGAAAACTAGAGCCGGGAACTGCAGCCTAGTGTTATGGTCGACATGCTAAGGTCACTCACATGGCATCATATCAATCATGGCCAAACAAGTTCGGGCATAGAAAGCAGGCGATCGATAAACCCTCGTACGATTCTAAATGACTCGCTTTGATAGCAGAAATCGTCATAGCGCCAAGAGCTCACAGGTAGCCACTTCAAAGCCGTGCGCTACAACACCTATGTGATTTGAAGGAACTCGACTTCCCGTTCCTCGACGAAATAAGCCTTCCATCTCTTGTTAGATCTTCCCATCTGGCCATTCCCTCTCTGCTTAGAGAAGCAAAATCTTCCTCGCCTCCTAAGGTTCACATCGTATGCTCAGTCTTCTCGTTTTGTTGTTGTCTGGATTTAAAAAGGTCACATCATTGGTACGGGCACTATACTATGTAAGCTGCGCGGTGGTATCTCTTCTAGGCTTCTTTGACTTAACCAGACCACGAGACGCGGTGTACGTATAAATGAGGTTGAACCGGACTTGGAACTTCTCTCTTATCCCCCACAGAAAGAAACCAATGCGCCGTCCATCCCAGCTGCGTAAAGCTAATAGTCCCCTCAGCGCACCTAAAACAATCCTGGCCTCTCCTTCGTTGCTAGCAGCTTCATAGCAACGACCACAACTACACTGACATTCATTTCGTACCCAGAAATATCCAGATGTTCCTCGATTCCCTCGGTCCGCGTACGGTCATATGAAGCCCCAGTCGGTTGGCCAGTAAGGCAATTCATTGCCCAAACACGAATCCTTTTAGTTCAACCGTTCGATGCCATGATCGCGAAATCTACACGTGGCTTGGGCATAAGACCTCCATCTCAAACCGTAAGAACGATGCGCCTTCGAAGAGGTCATTGGATGGAACAAGAGAAAGAAAAAGGGCATGATAACCTAACATACCCAGGTTCTTTCATTTCGATAACAAAGACACTTGCCGTCATCGGCCCATGTGTGTTACTAGGGAGTCTAATCGGCCAGCTTGTCGTCCATCTCTGTACTCGTCGACGAAGCTGGGTAATCGCCATGCTGTACGACTTAATTGTATCTCGATGTGTGAGTAATCCGGCTAGGAGCCGGTCGAACTCCCCAAGTAACTGGCTTCACTTCCGCTCTGCGAACCCCGCTCGATTGGACCTTGCCATGCACACACAGCCAATTATTCATCGTAGACTGTCGCGTATAGGCGGTGTGCTATCGCTCTTTGTGCGGTTGCAAGCAGTTGTTGACATCCCAGCTAAAAGCCCCCAACGGGAACGCTGGTCCTATCGTAAGCTACACGAGCATCGTCAAGCTGAAGGCTTGTGCACGTAGTAGCGAAGTACACGGCAGAAGCATCGTCGCCGTATATGTCAGCCGGCGCAATGAGTAATACAAATCCTTAGAAATTCGGAAGCGGTTTACTGATCTGGTCGGTCGCCTTGAGCCACAGGGTGGACCATTGATGGTTTTTATTTTATATACTTTAGTCATCATCACAGTAACAGCAGGAGCTTCTTTTACCCGACGGAATCTGCCAGTCACAATGGTGTCAATTAGTCAAGTGGGGTTGTGCCAATGATATCATAGTATACAGCATATATGGAGATGGCTTCATTCTCTACATACCTACCACCTTAGGCATAGGTACCATTCATATAAAGACCGGTAATAACATTAAACCTTTCGAATTCTGCTCATCGTATCATCAACTTGAACAGTGTCTACCACTGACTACGAGTACGAGATGGCCCCGAAGATCTTCTTGTGCGTACACTCCCTACATACAGCATCTATCGGCAAGCCTGTACGCTAACCCCACTCCCAGAACTGGTGCTACTGGTTAGTACCCCTCCAGTAGACAGCTCTGGAAGCATCACAGAAACATGGGCGCTACCTAGGTACAAGCGGGATGATTCGAGTCAAGTACTGACGGCTAGAATTCGCTAGGCTACATCGGCGGTGAAGCACTGTACTCCCTTCATCAAGCTCATCCAGATTTTGAGTTCACCTTGCTCGTGCGGAATGAGGAGAAGGCCAAGCTGGTCGCCGGCCAGTACCCGGACGCGAAGTTTGTGTATGGCAATCTCGAAGATTCAGAGGTCATCGAGAAAGCTGCAGGTGCAGCTGATATTGTAGTTCGTATGTGTTGTCAGATATATTAGCTCAAAAGGCGGGTAAAAGAACTAACGGTAACGTCAGACACTGCTGACTCCTCTGACAACCTCCCTTCCGCGAGAGCTATCGCCAAAGGCCTTTCCAAGGGGCACACGGATGAGAAGCCCGGTTATTGGATCCACCTCTGTGGCACCGGCATGCTACAGTGGTACGACTGGGATAATGACAGATATGGACAGTCGCCGCTGCCATCGCAGAAGTAGTAAGTTGGCTCCAGTGTTGAGAAGTGTTGTCACACTGAGGATATCACACTCCTGCCCCCTAAAAGCCTGCGCTGATTTCAGTGTAGCCACGATATTGACGACATCGATCGGATCCTAACCCTCCCACCTCATGCCTTCCACCGTGACTGTGATGAGATCGTATTGTCTTCTAATCAAATCGGCGGCGTCAAGACACTAATCGTAGGCCCGCCGTTGATATACGGTCCGGCCGGGGACCCGTGAATCAGCGCAGTATCCAAGCCTATAACATGGCCAAATTCACGCTCGAGAACAGTTTCGCGCCCATTATGTCTGGAGGGGGCTCGCCCGAGTGGGACAACGTCCACATCCACGATCTTGGGAGCTTCTTCGTGCTTGCCGTGAAAGCCGCTCTCGACCCGGAGAAGCAGAAGAACCCGGAGATATTTGGCCCAAGGGGATACTTCTTCCTCGAGCACGGGACACACTCCTGGCGCGAACTGGCGACGCAGATTGCGGAGGAGGCCAAGAAACAGGGCTACATTCCTGAGGCGAAGACTCAGGAGGGCGATTATAAGCGGTATGGAGCTAACTCTAAGAGCGTCGCGGCTCGTGCGCGGAAATATCTCGGCTGGGAGCCTCATGGCAGAAGCCTCAAGGACGAAGTTCCTGACATTGTAGCAGGCGAGGCCAAGAGCCTGGGCAAGTAAGGCAAAGTGCTTCGGGGTCATCTCTAAGAACAGTATGATGGCAAGAGAACCAAAATATTACCCGTCTGGGTTCCTATCAATTGCGATGTTTCTCAAGGTTAGCAAGCTGTACGAATTTATGACTTTCTTGTTCTTGAATTACTCTTCGAGAAAATGAATATGAATGAATAAAGCGATTTTTTAATGTGAAAGTCACGAATAAAGTCTAGGGCCGTAAAAAAGAAAAGAAATGCACACGACTAAGGGCATTGATGCTATCAGTATGGAAAGGGCGGTGTGGAAAGAGAACGAAGACAGGATGAAGATGAAGATGTCCAGCAAGAAACTTTCAAGGCAGACGTTGGGAGGTAAACGCTCTCCTGATGATTTTTGTATTCGCCGATGGGTGCCGGGGCAAGTTCAAGCTAACGACTTACCTTATTGGATTAGTTTAACCAAGATAGCTAAATTTGATTGGCTCGGCAACTCATTTTAGTGCCTTTTCAAGCTAAGCTTCATATTCTCTGAAAATATACTGAACTGACGCCGCAGTCTACAAATCCCCGAGGTAGTTCGGAATTGTTAGAGAGGAAAACGAGTAACCAGTCGTAGATAGATACTTAAGTATATAACAGAGCATTCCAGGCAGCATGATTTCCTCATTATATATAAGTTTGACCTTCTCAATGTTCATAAGGCGTCAGTCAGACTTACATCGAAACCTCCAAGTTCACCATTTCACAGCACCGAAGCAGTAGCTGACTCAAACCAACATGTCCAAGTCACCAGTGAAGATAGGGGTATACATCCCCGGCGGCGTACAGCTCCTAGATCTAGCATGCATCGACGTGTTCCACATGATGAGCTCGGAATACTTGACAGTTATCCCCATGCTGCCCAAGCATATTGTCGACATGGCGCCCAGCGTCCAGATCTTCTACATCACCTCCCCAGAGGCGAAGCCGATGGTTCTGCTCTCGGCCGACTTGAATATTCGCGCCACGCACGACATCACAGACGCAGAGGTGCAGCCTGGCGAATTAGATATCGTGCTTGTCCCGGGCCCGGATCCCAGTGCGACCTGGGAGAAACCCGTCCTCGACTTCCTAGCCGCGCATTCCAAGCGCGAGACCACGGACGTGCTGAGTGTCTGCACCGGCATCTTGCTGTGCGGTGCCGCGGGGTTGCTGGATGGTCGGACGGCCTCTGGCCCGAGGGGCCTACAGGATATGATTAAGCAGAGACATCCGACTGTGAAGCTGGTCGGGGAGAAGTACAGGTGGGTTCAGGATGGGAATTTCTGGTCTAGTGGTAAGTCCTTCCTGGTATATGTGTGAGGAGGGACTGCTGACAATGATTCGTTTAGGAGGTATCACGAATGGAAACGACCTCGTCGCTGCGTATTGTCGCGCAGGAAAACACTTCCCTTCGGCTGTGGTCGAGGTAGCCTGCAAAATGGCGGATGTGGGAGATCGTGATCAGTTGTACTCTCAAAGCCAGATATCCTTCACTTTGGGGATGGCGTGGATAATCATAAAGGGGTTGTTCACTAAGCGTTAGTGATATCTTGAAAGTTGCGCCGATGAAGAGGAAAGATGTCGCCGAACTACTTGTTTTCAATTGAATGCGAACAGCTAGTTGGTCAGTCTCTAGGTAATAGTTTGTATTCACTTGTTATTACCTCTACTGCTTCGTATGGGAGTCGAGCATTTTCAGGATCCCATCTAATAGTTGCCGCGTGAATACCATCATGGTGTCCGGTGCCTCTTACACACTTGTTATATCCAAGAATCAATCAACTGGCAATTACCTCGAGCCTTAACGCATCGTCCCGCCAGGAAAGACGCTATATTCGCTCTAGAACCGGAAAAGTTGACAAGCGAATAGTCCAGTACATAATGATTCGGCCCAATTCTTTTGGGCCTCTGTCACTTTTGCGAGTATTCATATCATTGGCAGAATAAAGCCACCACGCCCGACGGAAAGTTGTGTATCAAGAATATCTGATGTGTCGGGAATGATCATGAGATATGCCGCATAGAGGACAACACGTAATCTTAGAAGTTCGGCTACTTCGCTTATCAGTTCTTGATATGTGGTTGTAGCTGTTGTGTCCATACTGCGATCACCAAGAAGAGCCAAGTCCAAGTTTTCGAAAAGCCCGGAGCTAAACTTGTCGATGTTGGCTGCTGATTTTAAAATAGCCATCATCACATGCTCGGTAAACGTGCCCGGGGCTAAAAGCCTTGAGTAGGAGTGGCTGTGAAACAGTATCTCTGACGCATATTCTTCCCGTATGGCATTGAGGAGGAAATAAATCGAGATATCCAAAAGAATGATCTGCGTCTTTAACAGATCCAGTGCATTAGGTACCTCCGCGGCTTCCAACTTGTCTAATTTTTTTGGTTTTTTCGTTCGTGGAAAGATTGCGCCCAGCCGCGCGGATCAAAGTCGTTAATGAGGTCGAGGATTGGGCCGAGAACCATTTGCAATGTCCGAAATAGGCCTTGTCTCATTCGTATCTCCCTCTCTAGTTCTGTCTCTACGAGCTTCCACTTTCTTATATGCACTATATATTTCTGCATAGTGTCATCAATATCCTCAAGAGATTTTGTTGCGTCAAATCCCCAGTGGGATATTCCATGTCCGGTGAAATCCGAACAATGTTTATCGGGGTCGATCAGTTTTCGAAAACGCGCCCTTCCTAATATAAGGTTGTTTTCAATTGGCATACCTGACAATTTTTTGTAGAGTGCTTGAGAGATCTGACGACATGGGCCTAAAAATGGTATCAGAAGTAAGCGTGCGGGAAATCCGGCCAAGGCACACGGTAATCCTGCCACTGCAAGCGTTATGAGAATACTCGGGTACGTGATAGGATCTGATGCGGGTGGCAGAGCATCCCTCCATTGAGCAAGTAGTTCTCCCATATCCTGAGTTTGAAGATTTATAGCGTTTTCGTAACTGTCAGGCGAGGCACTAATATTCTGTTTATCCATCTCGTCGTTCATAAGCAATTGTCTATTGGGTAATTTTCATCTCCGGAGAGGCACTTACCGCCCTTTCCCAAGCTAATACCATGGCATCTGCCTCGATTCGCATGCCTATGGCCGGTCGCATCTCTATTGAACGCCGTAGAAATCTGGTTATACTCCGCGCCAGCCATGATCCTTTGGTCTTGATGTGATAAACATCGTTATCAAATCTGCCTTCAGTGAGATCCCCAGCAGCCAAATACCATTTCCTCGATGGTAGAACCGGTAGAAACTGCTTGTCATTATGTTTTTGAAATCGAAGTACTTTTCCAAAACCTGTCAAGTCTTCTGTCGTTATAGACCCAGCTTTCCCGACTGCCTGAAAATCTCTTTCCTGAGCATTCATCTTGATGCTGTCAAAGCCCATGAGAATTGCTAATTTGCCCAAATCATCTACATTAACCATCTGCGGCGGAACATCGAGAGATCCGGGTATGCTGTCTACATCGACGTAGGTATTGTCCATCAGAGCCCATTCTATGTCAAGGCCGCTTAGAGATAGTAACTGGGCCCAAGTTGCTCGCGGACGCAATTGGAGATTAAGTACCCTATCACCAAGTTTTAGGCGTCTCTTCATGCTTGTTATGATTCGGTTGCCGCGTCCGGGATTTTGGGACTTTGGCATTCTCCCGTAAAAGTGGTATGTCTTGATCATGTTCTTGTGGAGTACAGGGTAATAAAACTTGCGACGCCATTGGCGGAATGACCACTCCTTATGAACATATTTGGAAAACGAGCCGATCGCTGATGAATTGCATTTGCGTCGAGCCGATTCACCTGAGCTTGAGTATTCTAATATGGCTTGGAGGGATGCAATTAAAAACGCCGCAACAGCAATAATTGTAGCAGATAGAGATAGACGGTTTGCGGTAGACGTCAGTGAATCTGAGTCGTCAGAGGCGGTGGTGTTGGTGGCGTTCACGAACGCGGCGATCTTGGTCGTGATTCGAACGAGCTCGGCGAGGAGTTGCTCGATATCGGCCGTCATGTTAGCCATGTTGGCTGATACCGGTGAAGAAAAGCTTGTTCGTAATGATGCGAATAATAAGATCGAATATAGGAGGATGATAACGTCTTACCACACCTTTGAGGTTGAGATATAAGGTACGAGGGAAATAAAATTATCAGAAGGGCGAGACTGCGCGACGGCCCTCAATGAGTTGATAGGAGAATTTCAACTTGTTAGGCAGCAAGGGGAGTATAGACAATACAGCCTTGCTAAGCCAGGTACACGCACTCGAGAATTTCTGAAGATCGATCACGAATATGCCTGAGATAGATCTTTACAGGGTATCCAAGCGCACAATACGTTCGCCGATAATTTCTTCCCTATTGATTGAAATATATCTAATTACAGAGCTACCAAACACAACTCGGTATGGCGAACTTAGATACGTAACAACAGGTGGCGCGTCCTCATAGGCGCGACAGAACGCCACAATACGACCCAGAGACCGCTGTCAAGCCTGTTGATGGAGCACGGCGCTTGACTAGCAAACACCGACTGGCCGCCCAGCTTCGCCTCCTAGTAGTATACCGAGTATCTCGCTTGTATCGCAGTCATCGTGAGAGTATAGCGCTAGAAACTCATCACATGAATGCATCCCTGTGGACTCCCTGCGACCAACCTTTCACCCTCTTCGCAGTCATTCGGCTTTGTCGTCGGCTTGCTTAGCCCCATGCCGTGATCACTTAACAGCGCAATATTCTCCGTCCACTGGTTACCTTCTTGATCCTGACCACCCCAGGTGGCCTCGGCGGAATAATATCATACCTGAATTTAGAAGCTCGATGGCAAAGGCCGGAGGACGGAGCGGATCCCGGATCGCTTTCTCGTCAGCCAGTTCCTGGCATGCCTCAGCGGAAGTTTGTTCAGGCGCCGTCCATATCACTTGACTCGTCTAATGGAGTGGGAGAGATGATCTAGCCCCGAACAATGTGAGCGATATATCCTCGGATTTCGAGCGAACGACATACCTCTTTCAATGAATACACCTTGATAGTCAACTCGACGATAACTCCGTTGATGCCGCCGCCCCCTATGATAAAATCGAGTAACTCGTCGCTGACTTCGACAAGATCGCCCTTGGAGTTCACGGCTTTTGCGCCTACAATCTGGTCGGCGCCGAGGCCGTAGAGCGCCGAGAAGGTGCCGTAACTACCGAAGGNCCCCCACCCGATATATCCAATGTTCGCGATGGTAGCACTGCTCCTCACGTCAGCAAGAAAGCTAAGAACATGTTCACTCCTGTTCGGGAATAACATACGCAGGAGTGACTAGGCCCTTCTCCCCGAGGGCTTTCGTAAGCCCCTTGAAGAGGATGCCGCCGCCGACTTTCACGGTCGTCTTGTCCGCCGCGACATCGACGTGGTTGATATCGCGCACTACAACACTCGGGAATTAGTTATCGCCGTTTTGAGCGTGATCTGTGAGTGTTTCAGAAGCCACTGGGCACTGTCTTGAAGCTTTGGACCCAACAAGTTGCCAAAANAANAAANANANAGTCCCGGTGATTACTCACTGTCGATCCACAGGCCGTCCTGCTTTTCGGTAGCACCTGGGTGGTCATTCCCGCCTGTGCAGACGACTGTAACACGTTGAGTCAGTTACCTCCGATTTGAGCGTGATTGATGAGGGTTTTGGAAACTTCTAGACATTGTCTTATCCCAAAAAGGAAAGCCTGTGCCCTGGAAGTTGCCAAAACAAGAAGAAAACAGTCCAGAGAATTCCTTACCAAATTCGATCTTGTTCTGCGCGCAATACCGTACTAGAATCTGGACGTCTTCGGTGGTTTGCGGGCGAGCCATGAGGGCGGGCTGCACGCTGGGTTTCTTGAAGAAGCCGTCTTGCAACGCTTTAAATTCAGGGTGTTCGGGCGAGATGAGCTTCGTGGTAGATTTCTGGTCCTCTAGGTACGCTTGGATGGAACTCTGGTGTGACGCCATGCTTATTGCTTTTTCGCCTGTGGTGAGCCTTGTCCCGTCTGTCCGCGGTATATGGAAAGTTAAGTCTTGAAAAATAGAGAGTGAGCTCTTGACAGAAGTGGAATATCAGATGTCAAGCTCGTTATTTCCCAGAGGAACGGCGGCTGCATATTGTTTTATAAAAACATAATGACATCTTTACTCCCTTGCATACCTGTCAGTGTAGGATCGATAACAACTTGTGGCATGGCTTGGGCGTTTGGGTCATACCTTATCACCATATTGCCCTTTTGGTAATTTCCGAGAGTCCTGCGCACGCTCTACCCGCTCGCTCTAGAAAACTTCTGTAGGACTAATGGCACGTGGCATAGGGTAGAACCATTCCGGCTGCGCCCCGGTCCCACGGCTTCAAGTTACGCTCGGTTCATCTCTTCGGTAGGTTGTCGTCTCTTGCTGCATTCATCTGCAGATGACATCGTGCGAAAGTAGGTTATATGAGCCCGGGATTTTCCATCTTGGAGAGGCAAAAATTACGGCACCGAGCTCCCAAGCCCTAGGGAACTAGTCTTGTACCGGCGGGCCTTGTGAGACACGGGTATTTCATGGCTCGTCTGTTGGCATTGGGGGCTTAGAGGATGGTATTCAAGAGCCGCCGTATGTGAGTCATTGGCTGGCACAAAGCAAGGGAGTGCTAAATTGGAGGCCTGGCAAAGATATTCAGAAGTTGGGCCGAAGTTAGCGTAACAGCAACACGGTAGATACCGATGTTTGCCACTGATAGAAGGCATATAGACCCTGAATAAAAGTGGCAATAAAAAGCGGTGTTATCAAACTCGAGGTCATGAGTGGCGCCACGCTAAGCGTGGAAAGATGAGTTAATACTTATGTGACAGCCTAAAACCCGATCCCATAGCCTTGATGTGGTTTCGAACATGAACACGAAGCTGCAAGCAAGGTTTTCGGTAGGACTGGCAAGGCTATACTGCTACGTCTCTCTCGGATACATGTGGGTGCTTTCAACCGGACATGGACTCCGTCGCGAGATAACAAAACGGGGTTGATATAGCTATCGGACTTTCTTGAGGATTAAAGAATGGCCATGTTGTTGTCACCGTAGTACTAATGGCACGACAGTGGTTTCATCCTTGGGCTGACTGCGTTATTGTGTAACGTTTACCTTTTAATTACAGGAACACGTTATGTAGTTGTACAGGAAAACATCATGCATTCTATAGAGCTACTCCAAAAGGCCTTTCTATGTCTAAATATTTCTAAATATACAAGAAAACAGCCACTTCTATCTCGACGCCGTGTCACAAATTGCGTAGATGATTTTATTGTCCCAATATGAGCTTCAGCATCTTCGTGGCTTCCTCATTAGCTGTGAATAGTATACCGCCAGCCATGACCGTTCGTCCCAGGCGCATAACTGTACCGCGCCAGAAGCCACGGATGCCATCTTCGGCCATGATCGCGCGGACGGAGTCCATGGTTCCCGTCCGCTTCGCCTGCTGCGCCTTCGTCTTGACCGTGTCGAAAGGCTGTGTTGCGAGGGTAGTAATTGTGCCCGCGACTGCACCGTTAGCAAAGCTCGTCAGGGCACCATCGACAGGGATCCCTTTTGCGCGCTCCCAATCTTTGATAGCCGAGTAAGTCCCCAGTCGAAACCCCGTTGTGCCGATCTGCTTGAGCGTCGTTGTCACGTAGCCCGAGTATATGGCGCCGCGTAAGCCCCTTTACACGCCGGAGTTAGTAATTACCGAAAAGAGTAAGATTTTAGCTTATATTTTGGGAGTATGTAGGAGTAATGAGGCCCGAAACCTGCCAAAAGGGGGAAATAATGACTCCAGGGGACTAACTGCTCACGATATAGCACGGCGATGCAGTGCCACGGTGAGCGGAACCGCTGCGTCGTCCGCGCGTCGTCGATCAGCGCTGTCTTTATCCGCTCTGTAGGCGTGACAATGACCGTCGAGGCCACGATACCTGCCAGCATGCCTGATGCGATAGACTGCGCTGTTCCGAGTCTGTGCGTCACGGGGTCTTCGAAGAATGACCGGATGCTGTCGAACATAACGAATCGCATAGCATCTTTGCCGATTGAGCCCTGAGTTTGTGATCAGCCGACTTCCTATAACTGAAAATGGGTCACCGTCTAATTAAAACTCCACAGCAGCCTCAGATGCCATAACTAAACCTCCATCTCAAGCACACAACATCACATTCCCTGTTCTGTCGAACCATCGTCACCCAAGATAATAGCAGGAGAAGATAAACTTGAAACTCAACCTCACACTTCAAGAGACAGCACACAACATACCACAATCATAGTAGAGCACCCCTTATACAGTGCCCCGAATCCTTCTTGCGCGCGACACGGGCGACAACGGCAAAGGGATTGCGGGAGCCCTCGTGGCCGTATAGCTGGACGCGTGTCTTGGCGAACTCGAAGGGATACGTACAGGCAGCTTCGACGCCTCCCGCGATGCCACCCGCGAGCAGCGCCACTAGCGGCGACGGCTTCTTGCCGTCCGCGTCCGCCGCTACCATTTTAACCCCCTGCCTCCAAGATTTTTGCCCTCTCCCGATATGCTGTTGCGACTTGGTATTCTTTTCCTTTTCTTCAATTTTAATTTCCCCTCAAATCAAAGCCCCTTCGCTCGATGTTTTATCTTGTCTTTGACTTCCAGGCTGATAAGTCGGTGAAAGATGAGAGACAAACGTGAAGCGGGAAAAGCAAAGTGAGACAAGAGACTTAGTCTAAAACGTGCCGAACCGCTCGATCTAAAAAGCAGATTAGAAAAGCCGCTAGAACCGACCAAAAATAATCTACTTGTTGTTGTTTTAGATATAAACTAATAAGGAAAGTTGATTACTTGTCCATCTGATCGACACTACGTAATAGTAGACGGTAGATCTGGTACAGACCTTCCCGGAGCTACCTACTACGATGCGCTAGATATAAGCGGGTCTCGTTTCCATATCTACACCGTAGCTCCGTAGCTCCGGTTCCGGTTCTTGGGCCGAGACTTTTAGTAACCGAATCGAACTGCGTATACAACGTAGAAGCACTATCTCTATTTCATATCATCTTCAGCTAAATGACGCTCTAATCTCGTAGCATTCATAATTGATTTCATTTTCATCAACTGCATATAAGCAGCACGTATCGACATTTTATATAGTGAATCTCAAAAGTGCTACTGGAGCTCCTTTTGTAGTAGCCTTCTAGGCCCAGCATATGCTCATAATCTTATTGAACAATGGGTATCATGTCTTCGTCTATACGTTCATCCGCACCTGTCATGGACCTCTCATGACGATTTGTTCCATATACCTACTCCTGGTCACAAGACTAGACCAGCCTATTTATACAGAAGGCGTTGGCCACACACACATACAACTCTTCTTTAACCAACGCGCGACATCTCTATCTTTCATACAATACTGACGTTGCAGAGGTCATACATCTACAGAGTGAAGTCAGGCTTGATCTTAAAAGGCTGGCCTTTCGTATATGCGCTGATATTCGCTTGTTGGCTGCACTCATTCAAGTAATCATGGACTTGCGGCAACACACAGCCGGTCTCGGTTGCATTGCCCTGAAACTCGGGGATTTGTACAAGGTTGAAAGGCTCGCTCCTTGCTTTCTCGATTGAGTCGTCCACCAGGACGGTGTTCAACTGAGACCATTTCTCACCACTTGCGGCCATCGGGTGACTCGCAGCAATAACGGGGTCGTTCCATAGGGCGGTTAACCTCTTGTAACACTGCACCCTCCGATTGAAGTCGTCCTTCGAGAGGCTAAAGTTATTTCTGCTCCAGACGGCGACGACCTTGGCCCTGTCTTCGGGTGTCAACAGTTGCAGACACATGTTGCTGACGTTCTGGGATCGCGCCGATGACCATATCACGACAGTGAATGTATTGACACAGTAGGAGAGGAAGGATCGCGCATAGGGGCGTTCGATAAAACGAGTCGGGCTGTGGCGGCTGGGTCGGTGTAGGAGTGTGCCGTTCAGGTCGACGACAACCAGAATGTTGCGCGGATGTGGGAGGAGGAAGGGCGGATGCGACGCGACCTCGAGATATTCCGGTGTAGGGTCGGGTACACCACCAGACTCGGGCGAGGGCTGGGTGATCTTATCTCGCTGCTGCGTGATTTTCGGCGACTGCGACCGCGACTCAGGCGCGTGGGAGTTTCTATGAGACGATCAGCGGAGATAATTCTTAATGTAGAATAAGGAGCATGGAACTCACTGTATTGTCACCCCGGGCATTAGTGGAAGCTGAATCGGCAAGGGATGCGGTAATATGGCATTTGCTTGACCTAGCGGAAGATCATAGGCGGACTGATTTGGCTGGACCGGCTTGAAGCTAGGTGCATACCCTGTATAGCCGTCATACCCTGTAGGCCAGCTATGCCCGTCATACCCGGGATACCCTGCATATCCAGCGCTACCTCCCGCACTCATGATGGAGATGGTATCCGGGGTGGTTGTCGCGGGTTGCGGCGGGCTCGAATCGGCGCAATTGTGGTTTTGATGGACACGACGCAGTGCAGGCGGCCTGGGAGAGTATGTACGGCCGATATTGTACAAGACCCTGCGCGTGAAAACGGAATCCAATCTCACCGGCATCCACGCAACTGCCTGCCCAAACCGAAGAGGCAAGCCGAAACAACTGAGCTGACTTGATAATATCTACATGTGGTATGTAAGTAATAGCGGTAACATGCGAGGGATTGGGAGACAAAAGGGTTCTTCCCTAGCGTGCCTGCACGCACTATAGCGGTTTATCGATAAGAATGGGTAACTTTTTAGTGGGACTTATCTTATCACCGCCGCTAGCAAGCACATCGAGGTACCTATGTACTTTTGTAATTTGAGAAGCTTAATACATCATCACATGAAGAGTGCAAACATCTTGAGACGACATGCCACCAACCAAATCCCACAAACGGAAATTACCTCTTGATGGCCTACAGAGGAGAGTACGCGCTCGGAGAGAGGAGATAGAGCCCGAACCAGAGGAATACAGCGATGACTCGCAAGAAGAGGGGAGCGAAGATGGCAGCTCAGATGACATGAGCGACAGCGAGATGCGGGCGGCTGGCGAAGTACGTCTAACCGAATTCACTACTTGAAAAACCAAGGCTAAGTTGATTGAATAGTCAGATTCCGCGTCCGGCAGCGAAGAGGAGGATGAAGAAGAGGACGGGGAAGACGACCCCTCATCAGCAGTAGCACAAGTTTCCTTTGGTGCCCTCGCAAAAGCACAAGCGTCAATGCCCAGCATACGGCAAAATAAGAAAGGGCGTAAAGCAAGAGACGACGAAGACGGGGATGGTGACGGAGAAGAAGAGCAACGAAACGAACGACAATTCTCGAAACCCGACTGGAAATCATCGAAATCACCCAAGCCCCAGCGATCCTCGAAACATGCGCCGACCGAACTGTCGAGCAAACGCATGGTAACGCGGAAGCGCGAAGTAATCAGCGTGGCCAAAGTCCTGCCGCGGGACCCGCGGTTCTCGGCGGCGTCGGGGGTCATAGACGAGGTGCGGGCGCGCAAGGCGTACGCCTTTCTAGACGAGTACCGGGACTCGGAGATGGCGCAGCTCAAGGCTTCTATGAAGAAGAGCAAGTCGGCGGGCGAGAAGGAGGAGCTGGCGCGGACGCTGAAGTCGATGCAGAGCCGCAAGGAGGCGCAGGCGCGGCGCGACGCCGAGCACGACCTCATCGCCCAGCACAGGCGCCAGGAGAAGGAACTCGTCGCCCAGGGCAAGAAGCCCTTCTACCTCAAGAAGAGCGAGCAGAAGAAGCAGCTGCTCCTCGACCGCTTCGCCGGCATGAAGAAGAAGCAGGTCGACCGCACTATCGAGCGCAGGAGGAAGAAGCTCACGGCCAGGGAGCGGAAAAATATGCCCATGGCGAGACGGGGCGCTACGTCATAGAGCTGATAGCTTTGCTATACTTTTATGAGTGGTGGGTATTGTAACCTGAGGCTTAGCTCTGAGAGAGGAAGGGACAAAGGATTCCCAATAATCACCGGGTTTCTTCTTAGCAAGACTATCTCAGTCTTAGGGAAACCATAGCATGAGTATCGCAAAGCATGTATAGCACACCAAGCGCATAGCGCTTCCCACGATGCAAGACTACCAATTAAAGACTCTATTGCTTTCTAAGAGTTGAGCTTCTCGTGATACGCCGTAGTTCGTTTTGTCGTCTATGCCGTGCTCAAGTCCATACCCTATAATACAATAATAATCTACACTTGAAGCAGCGATGTTCCTCAAGGCCAGTAACAACGTAATACATATACATACACATTAGTAGTAGTGCGAACAGCAGCGCTCGCTCATCCCTGAACATCGAAATCCGCCTTCTCGAGCGCCTTCTCGAACAACTCGCGACACCGCACACGACTACTAAGCCGTGCGCAGAGCAGGAAGGCCCCGCTGAGCTTGCGGTGCAGACTATACGTCTCCTCAGGGCGGGGGGCTGAGGCGCTCGCGCACCATGGACGGGGATGAGGTCGCGGACACGCTCAGTGATAGTCTGATCAGCGAAATCGTAGACCTCGGGGGCAGAGCGCAGGAAGGGCTCGGCGAGCGTCAGGATGCTGGCGACGTGGGCGTCGAGCATGGCGCGGCTCTCGTGGCCGGTGAGGTAGCCGAGGCGGCGGGAGTAGTCGAGGACGGCGTCGCGGTCGCGGCGCGCGGCGGCGGCCAGCAGGGCCACGTACTGCGCGACGAAGTCGGCGGGGAACTCGCGGGAGGCGCCGAAGTCGAGCAGCTCCAGCTTGTTCGTCCCCGCATTGTACAGGAAGTTGGTCCAGTTCGGGTCCGTCTGCATGAAGCGGAACTCGACGATCTCGCGCAGGCACAGCCGCAGGATCTGCGTCCCGATCCAGTCGCGCTGCGCCTGCGTCAGCGACGACCCCTTCACTCGTGTCACGCCCACGCCTTCCATGAATTGCATCGTCAGCACGTGCTTGCCGGATGCGTGCGCGTAGACTTCGGGGACGGTGAATACGTCCTCTTCGTCAGCGAGGAGAGTCTTGAATCGCTTGCCGCATGCGAGCTCGCGCTCGTAGTCGCACTCCCAGCCTAGCTCTGTGCGCGCGTTGTCGATCGTCTTGTTGAGGTACAGGCCTTTCGGCAGCATCCCGGACGCCAGCAGGAGCATCGAGATGTTATCTAGGTCCGAGTTGATCGAGTCGGCGACCCCGGGGAACTGGATCTTGACTGCGACTTTTTCGCCAGACTTCAGCGTGGCGCGGTGGACCTGGCCGATCGATGCCGCGGCGATGGGCGTCTCTTCGAAGTCTTCGAACAGGTCGCGCCACTCCGGGCCCAGACTCGCTACCAGCACGCGGTCCCGCTGCCAGGCAGGCATGTAGTCTGCTCGGTCCTGGACACGTTGTAGAACGTCTTGCATCGGTTTTGGCAACATCTTAGAGTCTTGGAAGCTCATCATCTGTCCTAGCTTCAGGGCCGCTCCTCTCATTCTTGATAGCTTTGCTACCAGCCTTTCCATATTGCCGGCGCTGAACATGACGGAGCCCTGTCCGCCGCCGCCAAAACCTCTGCTGATACCTTCGGTAAGTGCTCCTCCCAGCATACCGGCTGCTAAGCCGCTATAATTCCATATGCGACTTAGACGAGTCGCTGGCACTTTGGACTCCCGAAGAACATATGCTGAGGGAGAGGATTCCTCAGGTGAGGGCGCTATACTTTCTGGTTGCCTTTTGGCATCAGCTCCCTCTCTTGAAATGGTCTCCTTGATCATTTCCTTGTGTTCTTTTTCTACCTGTCGAACATCGGGCTCTTGGGTTTCTGAGAATTGGCTTTCCGGGAGCTGAGCAGGCTTTTTTTGCCCAGCTGTTGCTAAGTCTACATCCGCCTCTAGAGGAGGTGAAGGCGCTGGCGTTTCTTGAACCTGTGCCCTCGATGACTCTTCAGATTGCGGGTTTAGGGGAGCCACGTCCACGGCAACAACGCTCTCCTCAATAGAGGAATCTCCCTGCGCTGAAGCTTTCAAAATAGGCTTCGGCATATCATGACCAAAATCCTTGAACCAGCTAGGCTTCGGGGGTGGCATTTTTGGCTGCAGTCGCCCCAAGACATCTCCCTGTCCCTCGAGCATTTGAGAGCCCCGGCTCGTATGGAAAACGTTAATGTTGATACCTGCAGGGGCATCTTCCATCGTATTGTTCGCCGTTTCTGAACTTGCGCCTTCGTCGTATGTCTTCTGATCTAAATTTGCCTTCTCCCTCAACTGCGCGAGAATAGTGCTCTGGTCTGACCGACGCACTTTAACTCGTTGGGCCGCTGCATCATCCAACAGGGAACCACGCTGGAAGACAGTCTGATTGACATCTAATTTCGGACCCCTAGAGATATCTCCCAGCGCGATGGGCTCTGTAGCTGCCGGCTCCGTGCCGCTCACTAAGTCAGGCTGTTTTGGCGCATCATCATGTGACGGTTGCTGCTGGCTCTCATGTGTTGCATTCCCAGTAGATTCTGTCGATGCTGGGTCACCTTCTCTCTGTGGCTTGTTCTGGTTATCATCTCGCAGGGACCTTATAATGCTAGATGTCCGACCATAGCGATCGATTTGTCTTGCACGCAGCTCTAAGTGTCTCTTGGCTACAGACCGCGAGGCGTTGGCCACGGCCGCCAGGTCCAGTATAATATCCGCGAACCTCATCGGAACGGTTAACTACACCGTTAGATTATTCCATGCTACCTCATAATGCCCTTTTAAGAGGAAAATGGATGAATCCCCGAGATATGCCGTCGATAGCATACAGCGAGCGAACTTTGATGAGAATCATGGATTTTTTAACCCAAAAATTCATGGCTAATTCAACAAGCTCGCGCCACATTGTGGCTGGTGTTCCAGGTTAGAGTAACACTCATGTAACGCCACCCTTCCAGATCAAACCAGCAAAAAATAGCATCCAGCATTCGAGTCAATAAGTAGGGTTACAATGCTGGTTTATTTTATATATTTATATATCATGTCATTATCACATCCTTATCCACGCCGCTTGTCAACTTCATGTTGTCCAGGCTCGGCGCCAGAGCGTCCATTTCTCTCAGGGTATATTCCACCAGGTAGCTTTCATCAACCAACTCTTCCATCCGCTTGTAGTGCCTCTCTGTGTACACCTTAAGTGCGTTAAGCACTTCTTTAAGACTTTTCTGGCCTTTAGCTCCTTTCACAGACAGGCCTGATAGGCGACTGACGGGATAGCTTTTTACGACCGTCCACAAGATACGCTGGGCCATTGGCGCCGTTCTCGCGTTAGTGTTCCAGTCTCGAAGTCTCAATAAAAGCAAGAATAGCTGTTCGTCTGATAAGGTAGCTAAAACCTCATCGACAGCTTTCAGACCCGACAAACTACCAGCATCGGGCGTTTTTGAATTGACCACCTTTTCGAAAAGGCCCTGAAGCTTCCGGGGATGGTTAAGTTGGAGAGCTAATGTGATAGCCTCACGGTAGGCTCCTGCATATTCATAGTTTTCCAGCTCTTGTTCCTGTTCAATGAGTTTAAGAGCTGCTTCGTTCGATGCTGTTTGTGTTTCTGTAGACGTATCTTTCCAAAACGTCACGGTGGAGTCACCACTCCCAGAAACGATCATGTTAGTATCCGGGTGAACGGCCAAAGCCCAGACCCGATCTTCATGATTGTCGAGAGTGCACTCATTTTCGCCAGAGTTAACATCCCACACTTTTACTAGGCCATCACCGCCAGCACTAGCAATGAGCATGGGCTTCTTGGAACGTTCCTCTGGTGGCGGTATGTTAAGCCAGGTCACTTTGAGAACACTATTAGAGTGTCCTTCAAAGGTTCTGAGACATGTGTAGTCCGTGAGACTCCATAGCTTAATAGTCTTGTCACCACTTCCCGTTATCGCTACACCTTTACCAGAAACTGAACCTTGTTCGCCCTGTAGTACCGGTGTATTGAGAGGTGCAAAGGAAACTGACCAAACACCTCGGCGATGACCACGAAGTATCCCCTGAACCTCACCCTCTTCTATTGACCAGATCTTGACAACTTTATCTTGAGAGGCGGAGGCGAATAACTGCGCATTGTTACTGACATCAATAGCGTTTATATCCTTGTCGTGGGCTTTTCGAGTGTATGAGGCCCGAATACCTGATTTTGTATTTTGTTGCTGTTCTTTGGGTATCTCCCACCTCTTGATGGTCTGGTCTGATGATCCTGTTACCAAAAACTGAGGAGGGTGGTTGAGGGGGTCGGCATGGGCTTTTGAGCCATCTACAGGTCGAATGCGCGGTAATGCTACCGCGCTAACAGATTCGGCATGTCCCTGAAATGTTGCCCAGCAAGTGTAGGAGTCATTCTGAGGGTCCACTCGCCAGATCTTGGCTGTGTTGTCCTTCGCACCTGTAGCGACCCAGTGGCCAGACCAGTCAACATCAAGCGTGATAATGATATCATCATGGCCCTTAAGCAAAGCAATATCTTGGCCGAAGTATTCGGATGATACTAGGGCAGCGCTGTCACCCGGTTCCGACACGGAAACTATGCGAATATCTTCGGAATTTGTGGCGAGGGCCATTATAGAATGGTCTGGGAGCAGGTACCGTAGGTCAATGATATCGTCGTGTGTTCCCGATATACGGCGGAACGGCTCAGGTGGCGCGATTGCGGATGTAGCCTCCTCCACAGGAGTCTTGAATAGGGTTATCGTATGGTCCACCTGGATACAGGCAATGAATGGGAAGCCTGGTCGATATACCGCAGCAACAAAGGCCTCAGCCTCAGGTTTCTCTTTTTGCTCTTTTGTCACTTCACGGCCGTTATCTGTTTGCCATATTCGCAAGCATCCGTTTGATCCCGCGGTATAGGTTAGCTGGCCATCTCCGATGAATCCTACTGCCTCAACAAGCTCGAAGCATGGGATAACTTTCCGCGGTTTCCATGACTTCGTATCCCACCACCGTATGGTCTTGTCTCTACTAGCAGTTACGAGCACATTCTGGGTGGAAGAGTAGTCGAGGCCTCGAATGTCGGACACATGGGAGTCGAGATTGGCAACAACACTCCTTTTGTGTAGATCCCACACGCGCACTTTACCGTCCTGGCTGCCGGACGCAAGTCTGAACCTTGCTGTGGCTGGAACATCTTCCTCGGCCTCGCCGTCATGCGCAGTCTTAGAGTGCCGCCTCTTCTTGTCCGAGCCCTTGGCCCCTTTCAGCTCCGGTTTGTTCGGGCTAGTCGCCAGCTCAAAAAATAAGAGCGCAGACACCAGCACGCTCGGGCCACGGAAGGTATGGGTGATATAGCCGCCATTGATATCCCAGACCTTGATGGACCCGTCGGTGCCACCAGTCGCAAGCAGGGTACTCGTCCTATCGACGGCCAAGACAACGACGGGGGGTGGTATGCGGTCGCACCGTCCTCACAAGCTGGGGATCTATCGAGTCGGCCGTCTTCTGAAGGGAGTAGATTCGCATAGACAGGGACCTGGAGCAGATTATGAGGTGGGAGCCCGAGGGCGTTACTATCGAGAGACTTGGTTAGCGGCGCGAGCGCATTGCCTCGTAGAAAGATGGAACCTACAAGTGAGGGTCGAGATGAGCTCGCCATCCTATGAATTCGAGTTCCCTGTTAGCAACTAGATCAAGAGGACGAGAGGACAGCGTAAGTCAGAAGAACCAACCCCTTCCACCTTGGCCAGGTGCTTGCCAGTCTTGATGTCGGTCAGGATCGCATCGTCACCGAGCGTGGTGGCCAGTATGCGAGCATCGTTCTCGATAGCAACATCACCGCCAGTGAAAATAGGCCGAATCACCTCGCTCGCTGCAAAGGTGGTCTTGAACGGTGATTTAGCGGCCATATTGGGAATATCCGGTGCAGATAGCCAATTGGCACTCGGTATCGCTTCCAGATGCGAGACTGACTGTCTGGTTAGGAGGCCGGCGCTGTTGAGGTTGAGGTGGGATGATGCTCTGGAAATTTTTGGACGGGATAAAAGACCGATAACGATAAGAGACAAGGATGCCAGGTCCTCGCTACCTACTTCCCGTGATAACGTATTTCCCAACAATTGGTAGCAGGTGCATTCTTCCGACAGAGTTGATAAATACAGAAATAAGTTAAACTTAAGGTACTATCCTATACTATGATTCGAGTCCAACACATGCATATTTAGATAGCTGAGTTGGGACAATTTTAAGACATCTGGTGTGCATAGTACCAGATCTTTAAGTACATCCATAATCCATACCCATGGGACTAATGCATCATGTCCATACTGTACCTACCTACTGCAGAGCTTCAGCAGCGGGCACCTTCCAGCTAAAGCTTTGACAGGTTTTTGGATGAATATGATTGGCTAGCTGTTCTCCCCAGTTTATACTTCGTAGGTACTCCGTACAGTAGGTTGAAGTTAACAGGGTCTCACTCAAGTACGTACCAGCCCTATCGAGGTTCAATGCCATGTCAAATCGACAACTTTATCTGTACCACATTGAATACCTGTACAATTCATCATTGTGATTGTTTATAACCAGTTGAAGTCGTTGTAGCTGCTACTATTCATCAATTCTTATTCCCAACACACGCCTCCTCCTTTATATTCCATTTCAACATCAATCATTGAAGACAGCTTCAACTCCCCATTCTATTCAGCGACCAACTCACCAACAACCACTACAATCGGGCATCTATAAGCGTCGCTTGTAATTCTTGGGTTTTGCCTTGTGCAAATGTAACTCGAGGCGCCCTACCCCTCAAACCCTCCAGCTATCAACTATTGATACAATGGGACGACATGAACCGTTGACGTCCTTGGCATTGGTTGGCGCTTCTCTGCTCTCTCGGTCTTGTGTGGCCACAGTCACGCTGATACTTTGATAGGGACGATCACCCTACGATGACGTTGTCCAGGGTGAGGGTACGGCTGATCCTCAGGAGCCGAGTAGGGAGTACAACGAACATGGTCGGGTTGTCAACGAGGAGAGTAAGAGAACCAACAAAGACATTATCCGCGCCCACAATGAAGTCATGCTTGTCATAGGGGTCGCGGAGCAGGACCCCGGCGGCCCAAGTACCTCCATGGCCGATAGCACGAGGCTGCACAACGAATATGAGAACAGCACGGGCAGGCAATTTCTTCGACTCGGTCGTGTCCTCGTGGTCGTAGGTATATGGGGCGTCCATGGTGTACGACAGCGCATATTGGTAAGCTCTCCTACACCACACACATAATGTATTTGTCTGCCATATTCACATCCTATCAGGTCTACAAGAACGCTGCCAGGTTTCCATTCCTAGACCTGATGCGAAATGAAATTAGGACACATTCAGCATCGCAATTGTTGTTTGCTGGAATGCCTTCATTTTTTAGTGCATGGTCCTTGCAGTGGTATTCAAGAACATCAGAGATCGTTCGAGATAATTTTTGGTAAGTTCGCGCGACGCCTTCACGACATCCAGCTCCTAACAACCCATAGGCTCCGGGCAATTATAAGTCATGTCAGGTTTCATCTCCAAATATATGTTGCTATGCAGCGTCTCGACTTGATACCTGGGTCTCGTTGGTTTCCCAGCCTTAATTTCTTCATCCCTTTCTCCAGCGCCTCGCCCTTGGTTGCGCCACCACCGCTAGGCTCATCAGGCGCTCGGACTTTATCCGAATGGACCGGGAAGATTGCGATGAGTCTGGCTCCATACGCGGGCTATTGGCTTATTGGCTGCGCCTGGGATGTCTTCAGCTATTTTATACGGCGAAAAGTGCACCGAAATATCCCACACCCTTGGCCTAGTTCCATCACAAACCTCCGAGCATTGGTCCCCACAAGCACTCCAGGGAGGCAATCTTTCCCAGAATCCCCTACTCTGGGGGACACCGACCGGGAGATCAGACATACGCAGGGCCCAGAGGCAGACGCCGACCCGGCAACAAATGGGGAAGATGTCGGGGAAGGTCTTCCTATCGGGACGATTCGTAGGCAGGGCACGTTCTCGAGTCGTGGAGGGGATGATTATGCTACCGACGAAGAAGACCCAGATATGGTTAATCCTACTTTGATTAGTTTTGATGTCGATACCAGTGAATCAACCGAACCGCCCCCGGGTGTCTGGTCTGCTGAGCTCCGCCCCAGCAACAGCGGCGACCCCAGGACACAGCAGAAGGAGGCGCCCAGATATGCCGTCAACACACTAACGAGTCTCCCTTCGCTACTTGCCGGGGACATTCTTACCAGCTCCCTCACGCATGTTTTGTTGACACCTCTCGATATTCTAGCATTTCGAGCTATGGCAAGGTCATTTTCGCTCAAGTTTGGCCTTCCTATAGGCCATATGTTTGAGGTTAGCCTAGTGAATGGCCTAGCGACTCGAATGGTGCTCAATCTCTTCCAGGCCGAGGTACTTAAGTTTCTCATATCGGCTGAGGCCTGGGCTTTTGTCACGAGTCTGGCGCAACGATTCCATGTCACTGATGAGGAATGGAAAGAATATCAAGCACAGCTTGAACGCGTTCTGGAGGTGGAGGGGGCGGAACCAGCTGAAGCAGCGGACACAGCTCAGTCATCATAGTGGATGTTCTGGTTCTTTCTTTTTACGTGGTTGACAGATGACGTTAAGCGACTCGATCACACATTTACCAAATTTGTATAACCTGGCGGCCGTTATTGGGCTCCTGTACGAGGGCAATATATAGCGGTCTTTGATCACAACGCACCGTATTATGCTACTGCTAGAAGTATGTAATAAGAGATGAGGCTGGTTGGGTGATGCCCATCATACCTCCCAACAAGATAAAAGTTTAGGCTGTCCGCCGTGGGCCCCTGGTTAGGCTCATTAATTACAGTACTGTATTGTTTCGTCAGGCTTGAGCAGACGGCCCGGCGTTTTACAGTAGATACTTCGAGTAACCAGGACAGTGCCCATGTCATACACGTTTTATCCTTGTAATAATGAGTTATTGAGACGACATTGGTCACGACCTGAGGTCGAATTTAACTACCGATAGTGCACGCTTATTTTAACGCGCGTTAAGCAAACTTTGGATTTAGGACCTATCTTAGCCAGTTTAAACTAGACCATGGTCCAAGCCGCCCTCACATAAGACCTAACTACAACCGAGTCAAAAGAAACTGCCAAGATGGATGGCTATCTATAAATCATAGATAACATTCCGATCTTGCCAGGTATTGTAAAGCAGTTACTAATGCCAGCCTACAGGATCACAATACTACTCCCCTATCAGAAAGCCTACTATAGACAGCTGCCAAGCTGTGTGACTTAGACCGAGACGTGCAGCTACGCAGTATTCCTTCTCGACTACCTAACATGCGTTGAAGGCTCGGAGCTTACATATATTGGCGTTAGTTGGCGGAATCTACCGAGACCATACCCAAACTGTTCAATATGCGCATAATTAGGCTTGTCAGAACCATGTTTGATTCACAATCACAGCCTACGCTAGTCTGCTTTGGAAGGTTTTGGTGATGATCTTTCTTGTGGCCCCCAACGGGTCTCCAAAAATATATACTCGGAGTTCAGCTCGTAGATACACAGTATGTACCTACTTACTGTATTGTATTGCAGCGTACTAGTATACATTACGCGTCGGTTCCATTGTCATTGGGCATTGGCGTTTAGAGGTTAATTAACCCCAATTGAATTCTACGAAAACATCTTCATAGAATTGTGAGATGGATCTCAAATGACAGCCTCGAACCACAGCCCAAAGTAGCTCTACTAATATCAGCCGCAGTCGGCTGTTGAAGGAAAGCCGAGCTGGCCCGTCCAAGTATACTAGTATAGTATACGTGGCAGTGTGGCGTTACAGGGGCGGCTACTTATACTAGTTGTTTTATAAACATCGTCCTAGGTATCGTGTGAGGGTGTTTACACTGCCCATTTCGAGAATGGGTAAACTACGGTACTTCTGTCATCCGCAAAGGTGTACTGTAGTGAAGGATTTAAACCCTGCGCCATACAGGTATACGATGAATTCCAAGCAAATGGGCTAGGAAGCTACACCAATTCAGTTAAGCCCGACACGGAAAATGTAATTGCGCAAGGTCGACCCCAGGCCGGCCCAGTTATACCGCCGACATGATTGGAAACCGTTGAAATCTGCCCCTGAGCCCCGGCCCGGTTTTCCAATTTGGGGATTCTGGAACGTGATCCCTAGCAAGTCTTGAAGGATTCCGTGCCACAATAAGGGCTTAGCGTACAGACTACTATCCACACCGATCAGATGTCGGTCGTAACGATGATCAGGTTTTTGTTCCTCTGTGCTTACGCTCAACTTCACTCCTCCGTTTCTCGTGCTTGCCTGGTATTATGCCCAACCTCACCCGCGACGTTCGATAACCGCACGCCGGCAGGATGAGCGCTCCATCCGATAGAGATCAATATAGTACACTTGAGGTGGCTTCAGATGCGGATGTTCTCAGACAGGGCAAATACCCAGAGGTAGTGCCGCCCTCGACCCCTGAGGTCTACGGTTACTATGGCCCTGTAAAGACCGATCAGCCAGCGGAGCTTGGTCAACAAAATGGGGGATTATTGCCCGCCACGGCGCATTCTCAATTACCGCCAACAGCACAGTCTTATACGACATACCCCGAGGTAGTGGACAATAGTGGTGTCACGGGCGCAGACGGTTCGAAAGGGGCGAAGATATGCGGAATTCGGCGGAGATATTTCTGGATAGCACTTGGAGTCGCGATATTGGTCATTATCGGCGCTATTGTTGGTGGCGTGGTGGGCTCGATGAGCAGTCATGCCTCTACTTCATCTGACCATGGGAGCGACGGGAGCGACGAGAACAACGGGAACGACGGGCAAGAGAATACGAATAATGGGACCGGAACAGCGAAGCTGACATTATACAATAACACGCGACTTTCTTCTGCCAATTTCACCGACGCCTACGGAAACGAGAACTTCTTATTGGTATACCAGTTGAGCGACGCGTCACTCTCCCTATCCGCTTTCAATTCATCAAAGAATAAGTGGGTTGTGTCGACTATTGTCAATGGATCTGAAGGCATTAAACTTGGGTCTTCTCTGGCGCTCAGCATCTTCTGGCAAGGTACTAATGTAAGGAGTCTCCTGTCCTTCTGACTTGTCTCTATAGGTTTGTTTTTCAAGAAGAAGCTGTTCATACTAATGTGGTTTGTGTGACAGAGTCCCTCCGTGAACCTCTATTACCAAAGCAATGGATCAGCGGCAACGATCACGTCACTGGCCTATAGTACTGACAACAAAATATCTACGACGTCAGTCACGCCATCTGATAATTGGGAGCCGGTGACCGCCGCAAGTGGCTTCAACTCGTTGCCAGGATCCGCCCTCGTCTCCTATGCCAAGCAATGCGACTTCTGCAACCAATACGCGTACTTCTTCTGGCAAGGGGAGCAAGGCATTTTCATAGCCGAAAACGATGGGAATGGAATCAAGAACGGCGATCTGGTCGACGTCGCGATGGCACCATCAACCAACACATCGATGGCACTCACGTTCTCGGGGACACTTACCGGTGATAGCGGTGCCATTCTACGCCGCAGTCTGAATATTTTTTACCGATCGACGACGAGTGGACTAACTCAACTGCGAATCGGCAACGGCATGAATATTCCGACGTACGTAGGCCGAGACATTGGGCCACGGACTAACTTTGCGGCCTTCTCGACGGGTTTCAATGAGAGCGATTCAGACAACCCGACACCCCTCGGCTTCCAAGTGCTTAGTATCGATCCAGATGCCGGCGATGGCGTCCAGTTGACATATCTCAAAGGCACCACCTGGACGGCAGGGACCAACAAGGTCAAGGATCTAGCAGATTGCAGCGCAAAGGCCACGATGACCGTGCACACAGGTCGGAGATTATACTGCTTAGTCGACTCCAGTGACGATGCTGGCGTTCAAATCATAGAGTGGGCTTGGCAGGGCGACCCGAGCGATACGTCGACTTACCTGGACTGGGAAAAAGTTGGGGCCGTGAACGTGGGAGTTTAATAAATCGGAATGGCCTTCTTATATGTAATTAGATAGTTATCAACAGTATATACCCAAGACAGCATCTTCAAAAGCTCCAGTATTTCTAATGTCAGCCCTAGAGAGTAAGAAGATTACACGGCCCATCATGAAGCGTCATGGTAATTCGAACTAACAAAGCAAATAGAGCCCAGAATTATCGTTGCCGTCCTTGATGGGACTATTCCTCAGTTTCAGCTCGTTATGCTTCGTCGTTATATTTCTCCAGGGGGCATATATCGGCAAGGCTTATTATGCCACTCACTCTTTGATAAAGGAAGTGAGTCACTCCATCACTGAATTAGTTAAGTTAAACTAACATGCCGCATGAAAAGACGATGAACACGAAATACGAGTCGTGAGTACGAGCTACGCTCAGAGACAGAAAACGGAGTAGGCGGTGCCTACTATATAAGACAAATACACACGCCTATCTTATATACAGCCAATGTCGTTATAATGCGGTGAAAAATTCATTCTCAACTGATATACCAGCATCACACCACCGTCATATATGTTTCTCCAGGAAGCTCTCACAAGCTCAGAGTACCTATTCACATAGTCGTCAAGTTTTTCTTACCCATTATGCCAGGCAACGTGTGGTTCATCGCTGGTGCAAGCAGCGGGTTCGGGCGCGCCATCGCCCTCGAAGCTTTGGCACGCGGCGATCAAGTTGCAGCAGTATCGCGAGATCCGTCGAAGATGACAAACCTCAGAGACGCCGGTGCTATGACACTTGGACTTGACGTCACGAGCGATGACGCGACAATCTTAGACACGATGCAGACAGTCGTCGATGCTTATGGGAAGATCACCCATTGTGTGAATACGGCTGGTTACCTGCTAGAGGGAGTCATAGAGGCTGCTTCGTAAGATATTTACTATAGTTCTTTCCTCTTTTCGCTTCCATCGATTTCATACGCATGCTTAGCCTTTGCTATCCAGCCGCCCACCCCTCTCGATATGATTACGAAGACATATAAGTTGCGAACTAACGGACGCTCTCATCAGACAGGACGAAATCCGGCACATAATGGCAACAAATGTCTTGGGCACTATCAATGTGACCCGTTGCGTGCTACAATTTATGCGTCCGCAGGGATCTGGCGTTATCGCAAATTTCGGCAGTCTCGCGAGCTGGGAGGGTGGGTTAGCATTTGGCTACTATGTACGGAGATATCCCCATCAGTCTTTTTGTTTGCATTCCTATCGAAGTAAAATCTCTGGTTTCGTCTACGCCGCTTACCCTCATCGTGTCAAGTCAACCACCAAGTGGGCCGTATCTGGCTTCACCGAGTCGCTGAATAAAGAATGCCGACCACTGGGGATCGCGGCGGTGATAATCGAGCAGGGGTACTTCCGGACCGAAGTCTGTTCGTAGTCTCTCTCTCTTTACCCCTGAAATCGGTCTAGGCATGATTTACTCACGGATATCACATTCCCACAGTAAACGAAGGCGGCGGTCATCGCCTCGCTACGCGAGAGCAGTTACTCGACGAGTACGCAGATGCCAGGCTCGCGGAGCAGAAAGAGGCCATCGTCAGAATGGACAACAATCAGCTCGGCGACGTGAACAAGGGCGCTCGCGTCATCGTCGACGTGTTGACACAGACGGGCGTCAGTTTGGGGCGCGAAATCCCAATGCGTATTGTGCTGGGTAGCGATGCGATGCAAGCCATCAGGAATAAGATCATCGCTACGGGTGCGCTATTGAAGGAGTGGGAGGATGTTATCGTCAGTACGGATCATGATGATGCGGAATAACAGATGTACCGTAGATAAGCCTCATTTAGGCAACTCAACCTGTGCTAGTGGTATTCGGGTAGGTAAAGAACCGAATAGTTCAGTCACGTACTCTCAGATTGCAGGTTATGTAAGAATTTTAACCCGTGTGTCAGAGCTGACCCTTACCCCCGAGTACAAGGAGTTCCGTGAAAACGATAAGGAAATACCTTCTTCATCGCTGATATCTCTAGTACCGGTATAATATCTCTCCGAATTGGCCCAGCGAAAATCAGCCTAACCACGTTCGTCCGGGTAGTTCGGGAGCCGTTCGGCGGAGTTTTGCTCAATGGACCAAGAATCTATAGCACCTAATAGCGAGGTATTCTTGAACAATCCACTATAGGCTTCATTCATTTGTCAGTGCCGGATTGATGATGCCCCATCACGGCGAAACATGCGAGGCCATGAGAATAGGAGATAGCACGGAAAATGTAGTACGGTGACACCCGAGGCCCAAAGACTCAACATCAGCTCATCCTGTATGTATATAAAATGGCCAGAATGGACGTCAAAGATAGAAAAATGAGAACAGCAGAATTAACTCCTCATTCTATCCCATCCATATTATCGCAGCTTCAATAATAGCAAAGATGTCACAACGTGTTATTCCCCGTTGGCCTTCCACGAGTACCAACGTACAACCCCTTGCTGAGCCTCTGGTCTTCCCCTTCTCGAAACGCACGGCGTCAAACCGATTCCTCAAGGCGGCAACATCTGAGCGTCTCTCCAGTTTCGATGATGAGGACATCGAGGGCCGTGGGATCCCCTCGGCGAAACTGGCGGATTTCTATGCCCGCTTTGCTCGAGGTGGCTGGGGCCAGATACTTACCGGAAATATCCAGATTTCCTACACCGATCTCGAGGCGCCCGGTAATGCAATCATTCCCCCTGGTTCCGAGTTCTCTGGACCACGCTTCGAGGCCTTCGCCGCAGTTGCAGCAGCAGGCAAGAGCCAGGGGAGCTTGATTGTGGGACAAGTCTCGCATCCTGGAAGGCAGGCAACAGGAGCTCAACAACCCCACCCTATCAGCGCCAGTGCGGTCCAGCTTGTTGTAGAGGGGATGGGCAAGTTTGGCGTTCCCCGAGCGGCAACTCGAGAAGATATCGATAACGTCATTGAAGGTTTTGCCCATGCAGCAGAATATCTGGAGCGCGCTGGATTCGACGGAATTGAACTTCACGGGGCTCATGGCTATCTTATCGCGCAGTTCTTGAGCCCGACAACGAACCAGAGAACGGACGAGTACGGAGGAAGCCTCGAGAACCGGATGAGGTTCGTCCTAGAAGTCGCGGCCGCTATCAAGAAGCGTGTCAGCGAGCGCTTCATATTGGGCATCAAGATCAACTCGGTGGAATTCCAAGATAAGGGTTTCACCCCCGAGGAGGCCATTGTACTCTGCCAGGCGCTTGAGAAAGCCGGTTTTGACTACGTGGAAACTTCGGGTGGCACGTATGAAAACCTAGGACTCGGTCATAGAAAGGAGAGTACGAGGAAGCGCGAGAACTACTTTGTCGAATTCGCCGAGCGAATTGCAGAGGCTGTGAGTAAAACCAAGGTGTACACCACTGGTGGCCTCAGAACCATAGGCGGAAGTAAGTGATCCTTTTTTATTTTTGTCGGGCCTTTTTTTTTTNTTTTTTTTAAAGGACGGAGGCTCTCGTTAAACCCGTTTTGAAAAGTGGTCTTCTCTTCCTAGGCAATTGCCGAACACCCCCAAACCAGTGATTACTGATCTAATTATCGTAGTGCTTTCGACCATTGAGGGCGTCGATGGCCTGGGCTTCGGACGCGTCGCTCTACAGGAGCCCTCATTTGCAGCCGACATCTTGTCCGGTGAAATCACGGGCGCTATGAAGATATCCATTTCAGATGACAATTTCATCGGCCAACTCGTGACGAGCAGCTAGTGAGTAGTACCACGAACCCCTTTTCTTGGTTTAGCTATTGTTAGGGGTATAGGTGCCCTCGATTGCTAGACCTATACTTCGATCTTTAAATGATAGATACTCTCAAGTTCTATCGTGTGGTCCTCTGGGGAAGCAATTACTAACCCCCTTTAACAGTGTACTTCAGCAGATAGCTCGCGGCGAAGAGCCCGCTGACTTGACTGATCCGGAGGTCACGGAGAAGATAATAGCGAGTATGGCGGATTACCACTAAGAGCCTATGCAGATGTAAGAGAGGAACGGGATATACGTAGACTTACAGTAGATATATGCAAGATATACAATCCTTTTAGCAACTATTCATTTTAGAGATATGACCCAATTACCCAAATAGGCGATGAACTATAGCTACCAATGAAAGCGTATTCTGTGCTCGTATTCTGTGATCGAATCATACTACTCACCGCTAGGCTGCAAGGTATACTTTAGTATGCTTGGCCCGAATCCTAGATCGCATAATGATCATTAACCTATAGAAGAAGCAAAGCTATGACTCCTCTGGAATTCCGTGGAAGCCGGATACTTAGAATTAGTAATCTTTATTTCTCCATTAGTAGCTAAACACCACCTTATCACCGTAATATTACATAAATAGGTATATACATTCAGGTGTTTGACTCATAAGGTGAACATCTTCAAGCACTGAAGCCAACCTGTAGTCTACGTGCTTAATAATAGCAACAGTGTAGATCCTTAGATCAGCAAGGCTGCAGCTCACCGCCGTGAGATTAGCAAGCAGGAATACTGGATGACCTCACGACTGATCCGGTATAAAATGCCGAAGGCGGCCACCTATTCTAGACGATGTAGAAAACGTGGGCAAGAAAACAAAAACCCCGTGTTCTGTAGTTCGTAACCATTCTATCAAGATGCGCGGCTTATATCACCTACTTTCCCAAGCCACGTTGCTCTCATTGGCCTTGACAGCATGCTCGAGACCCAGCCCCGTGACGACGAAATCTCTCGTTACCACTGATGGATACACTTATGTCTATGATCACGTCGCTCCTCATAATGCTTCCATGCCTACGTTTCTCCTTCTTCATGGATACCCTGCTTCGCGCTACCTCTGGCACCATCAGATCCAGCCCCTCGCAGAGGCCGGTTTCGGTATCATCGCCCCTGATAGTCTAGGATATGGAGACAGCTCCAAGCCGACGGCGATCGAAGAATACAAGCTCAAGGATATGGCAGATCACATGGCTGAAATCCTGGATGCTGAGGAGTTGCCAGATGTCATAGGGGTTGGACATGACTGGGGCTCTGGAGTTCTTTCTCGGTGTGTAGTATATCACCCTCAGCGGTACAGCAAATTGGTCTTCATATCCGTAGGGTACACGGCGCCCGGGATTTTCTTCGATGTCGACGAAATCAACGAGTCAGGCCTAAAGAACTACGGCTACACGCCGTTTGGTTACTGGTACTTCTTCAATTCTTACGACTCGGCGGGGATAATCAGTCAGAATGTGAGCATCTCCATGTTGCAAGCAGAATTCTAACAACTCTGCAATGCGCCCTACCAAACCAAACTGACGAGGGAATGTTATAGCTCGAGTCTTACTTTCATCTCCTTTACCCCTCCAATTTGTCGCTGTGGGGTACGGACTTTGCTCAAATTACGGCAGCACGTGCCTGGCTGGCCGCCAACAAGACAACCGAACTCCCGTCATGGTTATCGGCGGAGGACAAGGCTACTTTCCTGCGCGCGTACAGCCAGCCAGACACGGTCGTCAGCTCGCTCAACTACTACAAGGCGCTGATGCGGGGTGTGCAGGCGGCGGGCGAGGCATCGCTTACAGACGATGATCGCAAACTGAAAGTACCGGTGCTGGGAATCATCGGCGCAGGCGATCCTGTCACGCTTCCGGACGCTGTAACAGGGGGGACTGAGCCATGGGTTACGGCCGGATACGAAGAACGGGTCGTACAGGCTGGACACTGGGTGATGCTCGAGAAACCCGATGAGGTCAGTCGGATACTTATCGATTTTGGCAATGACGCGGGGACGAGCGCATAAGAGGGCAACACGCGAGTATATTGGGATGGTTTCGGATGGATGAGTATTATTGGCTCTCGGCGAGACACAAAGTAGGTACAGTACTGTATGTGCCGATTTCCATTACGTGAGTGGCTTGGACGAACGATTTTAGGCAGTAGGCAGTTGTCAGTCGGGGATTACCTTTTGCGAGGTTCTCGAATACGGTCTAACCTAACCTTAGAAACTTAGTCCCAGAGAGCAGTGAATATGGAGTGGTAGCAACACTTACTGTACAAAATTGAACGAAATACCTACCACTTATGATCTCGCCATCCGGGATAACGGAACTTCCCGATCGCTCCACTAGTTCTTGTACCACCTCCGTTCGGCCGCGCAAGGTACTAAATGACGCCAGCTGAGCTTCTAACCTACCTAGGTAGACTCCTTCAGTCGCGAATATTAGAACGCTATTAGACTCATGGGACTCCCTGAAATTTTATACCTCATCGACACAAAAGCCGAGATTCGAGAAAACTAGAGGACCTAAGATACCAAGGCCAGATCCAAATTCAATCTAGTCTTATTAGTTACGCTACATTCAGGGACTGTGACACGAATCAGCACGAAAAGATATCCCTCCCCAGAGGGATTGGAAATATTATAGGCTCATAGCTGTAGCTTATCAAGCAGTATAAGGCCCAGGAGCGCAGGACCTCGATGACAGAACTGCGGGGCCAAGATACCTCGTACCAGACAGGGTTCGCAGGCGGAGAGACGCCGTATTTCGGTCGTCGAGTCGGGACCGGTGTCTCCACAGCTTCGGTCCATGATCCCGCGTCGCAATCACTACTCGTGATCCCAAACCATGTCGCCGGCACCGCCGGGATAACCAATTCCCATCCTTCGGGACAAGATGCGGAAGCTAGATTAGCTGATGATGATGACATACTGCTATCGGTATCACAATCACAGCGCCAACCCCCTTCGTTATTGAGCCTGCCCCTCGAGATCCGTCTCGAGATATACGCACATCTTCTCACCACGCCAGCACACCCCCCCAAGATCATCACCGCCATCCTCATCCAGCGCCACATCCACACCTTTGTCTTCATCTTCCCCATCGCCAGCCCCTTTCTTCATCCAACCGCAAGTCCCGCTCCACCGGCTCTACCCCAACATTCTCCGCACGTGCCGCCAGCTCCACGCCGAGTGTACCCCCGGTGCTGTACAGCAGCAACACGTTCCTGGCGCACACCTCGCTGCTGACGACCTTCCCGTCGTTCTTCAGCCCCACCCATCCGCGGAAGGCGTACGCGCCGATCCGCAGCGCCTCCCTCGCCTCGCTCGTGAAGCGGTACCGCGTGCGCCTGCGGCTGGACACCGAGCCGCAGTTCGGCCGCGACGGCGCCACGGCCCAGTTCTCGGGGAAGAGCGAGCTCGTCATCGAGGTGTGGCAGTCGGAGTGGAGGGGCGCCGGCCCCGATGCGCTGCGCCTCTTCGAGGGCGTGAGGGGCGTGAGGACGGCCCGCGTGACTGGGAGCACGAGCGGGTTTGAGCCGTACGCGCGATGGCTTGAGCGTGCGATGATGGCGCGGATCGGAGACTCTGTTAAACCATTTGATTGGGATGGTAGAGATCTGGGATGACTGATTCAAGGTTGAATGTTGCTTGCTGAAGTCTTCAACTATGGCGTGTAGAGGTCATTGGCGTAGAGAAAGAGGAGGAGGAGGAGGAGGAAGCTTATATAGGTACAGATATGACGTTATGATAATGATTACAATAACGAGAGGATTCGCCCTAAGGCGCCAGTCATTGCGCAACAATAACAGCAGCTACTTATCTAGATATAAATAAGTTATCAATCAACCTTAGAAGAGCAAAGCGACGATGATATTGTTCCATATCTACCGCACTGGATTTCGCCCTCATTCTACATCATTAAGTCTCCACCCTCATAATTCACCGCGCGAAAAGATTACAAGACCCAAGCGGCTACACACAGAACTCAAGCGGCAAGAACCATTTCCATATTATGAGAATATATGAGACAACCTTCAAAGCTTGTCGCCTGGTATGCTTATCTCGTATAACACTTTCGTGGCATCCTCGAGGACTGGACAGGGTGTGTTGGAATGCAACGATAGAACAATACCTTCCTACAATTAGACTTTTGTTGATAAGTGAGCGTCAATCAGACTTGACAATAGAAGAAGTAACCAGGTTTAGAAGGCCATGGCGCTCCTACTGTAGCGCCATTCTGACTTCGTTATGCAATAACAACTTGCGCTTTTGTAATCCTTCTCGACAACTGTCTGGCAACCCCCTAGAACCCCTTACCGACAAGTCCTCTCCCGCTCTATGTCTATATTCTGGGCCCACAGCCTCATTGCCATCTCTATCGCTATAGTCCAAGTGCCGCAACTATCGTACCGCCGCCAACTTTGAAATTATATGACTAACATACGAACATCCACTCGTAGCCTCGCCTTATATGAACATTGACAGATTTGCAGCAAGGGCTTATGCGAAAAAGAAACAAAGGCTTATACAGGGCTTATCGAACCCATCGTATTGACGAATCTAGGGGTATGAGCAAACCAAATAGTGAAATCCTGACAGCGTTATCTAATCTACAAATGAATCCCAACACACAAGTCTTTTTAATTCGCTTGCCAAATCTCAAACGCCAGTCTTATGCAAGTCTTTATCCTCTTCCAGGTCTATAAAGACAGAGGAAAATAGAATGGGATCGGTCGGAATCAGATTAGTTACCGCCCATCAATCGCGGAAGCGCATTCCAGCTCTTCGCATCTCCAACTTGGACGCGTCCGAAATTCTCGTCGATGTCCAAGATGATCTTCAGAGCGTTACGACTGCGGGCGTGCGGCGAGGCGACATCCTTCTCTCGCATGGTTGCGACCACTTCGGCAACACCGGTATGCACCTGTTCCGACTTGGCTGTACCGGGGAATGGCAGCACGCTTTGGAGTACTTCGTAAGCTGCGAGAGTGAAACCGAACTGAGGCGAAGATCGGAGAATACGTGCAGGACCACCCTTGAAAAAGGCTTTGAATCCTTCTTCCTTTAAGATGGTCTGGGCCGCATGACGCAGACCCGTGTAATTAGTATCGCCCTTGCGGGCTTCGACTTGTAGACGCGTCTTGATAACGTCGCAAGGCGTGGTCAAATATGCTGCAGGCATACCGGCAATGGCGCCCGCGGTGAGCAACTGCACAATACCAAGCTTCTTGGTAGGCGACTCTCCAAACAAGTCCTTCTTCAGATGGCTGTACGTAGGGAAATAGATGGCAGAGAACGGGACATCGCGAAGAAGACAGGCAGAGGCGCCCTTATAGAGACCCTTGAGACCTAAGTTCCTCACAATCCACATTGCCGACCGCTTCGGGGCACCCTCATTAGTCTTAACCATCTCACCCTGAACTTGTAGTCGGATCTTCACAATCTCCAGAGGGTTCGTAAAGACCTAGAAGTAATGTCAGTGAGCAACAGAACGATATGCATTAGAAAACGTGTAGGAGACATTATGGATCAACTTACAACTTGACAGCCTCCAGCAGTACCACCTGCCAAAATCTCGTAAGGGAGCCCAATATGCCCCGACTTCTTGTCAGTGAAGGTACCACGAACGATGTCGTTCACAGTAAGCTTGATAGCTTTCTCTGGAGCTACACCGACAAGCTGGGGTAAAACGCCTGAGTACAGACCACGAAACCCCTCATTGGCCACCACTTTTCTGAAGCAGTCCACCGAGTTCTTATACAGTCGCTGTCCCGGGTCAGCGCCGCGTTGATTCTGCATACGTGTCTTGACCAAATCGATGGGATACACCATAAAGGCACCGAAAGCACCAGCCACACTACCGAGAAGGAAGCCGTATGCGGATGCGGCAACTTGCATTAAAATTGACTGTGCGCTCGATTTACCGTGTTGGAGAGCCTCGATACCTTTCTTCGAAGTTTCTGAGACGCCTCGGCTGACCCACTGAGGATCAAGTACTTTCGCAAAATCCTTTAGGCCGAGTCTACCAGAGGGTTCATCCAGACTGGCAAAGTGGAACAAGATATCAGCTTCCATTGGTGTAAATAACGAGAATCGAGTGATTTTGGCAGCCTCGTTGAGGAATTCATTGCGCGTGATCTTCCCATCAGAGCTCTGGCTGATCGCCTTGCGAATGATGAGTTCAACAAGATCCATCTCCTTGATCATGTTCTGGAAGGCGCGGACATTGGCGTAGGAGATCTTGCTACTAGTCGAGATGTTGCAGAGAGAGGACAGGTTCTCTAGCAAATGGTCGGAAAGCTTGTGTCTGGCGGTCTCAATAATGATCTTGGCGAACTGCTCAGGCTCAATGTATCCATCCCTATTCTTATCAAAGCGTTGGAACGCCTGTCGAATACGCTCTCCCTGAAGGCCGCGCAACATCTGTGAGAACTCTGGGTACGTAAGGTTGTGCCGCTTGGTCTTGTCACCAATGTACAGCTTAGCCCACTCACAGTCCCAGTCGAAAGGTATGCTGCCTTCACCTTTGTTCAGCTCATATAGTTTTCGGAAGTCGTCGTATTTGACGGTGCCGGTGCGATCGACATCAAACAGACGGAACGCTATCTCGTACTCGGCGTCGGACTTGTTGAGCAGGTTTAAGAAGGCGGCCCAGTCCCCCAAGGTGACTTGACCACTTCCAAGAGCGGTCGGCAACGCGGAAAAGGATGCCATACTGGTTACGGTTGATTTTGGACTGCGGAACAGCAAACCGCATTGTTAGCGAGCGAGTCGACTCATGGCGAGTGAAGTTCGCAGCAAACACTTACATAGTCTTCTCCCCCAGGCGCAATGGCTTCGATGAATTCCTCGGGGCCCATCACCGGCTCACCGGTCTTTTCGTCCTTCTTCGCATTGCTGAGGAAGGTAGCGCGATAGGAAGCAGAGAGATTAGCCGGCTCCTCGGAGCCTAAAAGGCTACTCTTGACCGCTTCCTTCACTGTTGTCGGGTTTGACATATTGGCGCAATTGTGCACTGGGACTTGGCGATTTGCGCAATCGGTGGTGTGTGCTGGCGAGGGCAATGATTAGAAAGGGTTAGACAGGTGGTTCGAGCGTTCACCTGGACGCCAACGGGTAGGAATGGCGGAATCGGGGTATTGCAACAACGAAGATTGTTGGAAAACCTGATACATAGGTAGCTAGCTGGTGGAGCTCCGATTATAGGAGTGGGTGCTGCTGGTGCTGTGCTAGTCTGGATGGGTAGATGGACATGGACAGACGGACAATGAAACTCGGAGAGCTCCGGGATGTAGGCACTGTAGTGTAGACGCCAAAGAGATTGCAAGGAAATAAATGGAAATCAAAATAGCGGGAGGGAAGGGGGGGAGACAGACAGGAAGAGGGCGTTTACAGGTCGCGGTGGCAGTAACGGTGACGGCGATGAGGGATTTCGCAAACGCTTGAGCTTGAGACCACTGCTGAGGGAGATGGCGGCGTGCAATATTTGAGAGGCTGCCCGTAGTAAGACTTCCAAATTCTCGTCGTTCCTGTCACCCGAATTTTCTGAGATGCGCTAAGGCGACACTGCAGCTGAAAGCCTGCTCGACAAGGTAGCGCAACCAATCGGGAAAGCCGGCCAACAGCTGGACCCATAGGCTATCGATAATGACGTTGCGATCATAGCGGGAACTATGTTAATCCGGCAGATTGATAAGATGGCATCGTTTATCACCCCTGGCCCCCAACACCATTGCCTATTTGGGAGTAGACGCTGGAGAAAAGGACGAATGGAAAGCTGGCGCTACATTTCCCCCCGCGAAATTGAGTTGGCGTTCCTGACGATCGGTCCCTCAACTCGCCAGCAGTCCGGGTCCTGTCCGGGTCCTGTCCAGGCTACCTACGTGTAGGTATAAGTTGACACTTCGCCAGAATTGGAGGGAGGAGGCTCTCACGTCTTCCCGCTGAGTGGAATTGGAAATCACGCATCAGGAATCAAGAATCATGATGCAACGCCAGACTGACTGCCAAGTGTTTGAAGTGCCATGATGACCAACAAAGTCAAGACGCGCTTTGAACATTGTCCCACTGCGTTATGGAGATTAACATTGCCCGCTGTCACCAAAAATTGCCAAGGAAGGCGAGAGCACCGTTGCTCCTATATGGAAAAGTCTTTTGATGGACGCCATAATGATCTCGGGTGACAGCGTAGGGTGACAACGCTTGTCTTGTGTGGTCACAAACGACCAGAAAGAGCGTGAATATGCCGGAAACGCCTTCGTTCTTCAGGTCAAACTTCTGCTGGATCATCAGCGTAAATTATTAATTGCTGGAGGAAATGGCTCCCGACGGCGACGACGCGTAGATGTTGAATATAAACTTCTCTCCAAATGCCCGAGGAAACTCTGTCCAGTGGGGGCCGGTTGTTCCCGACAGATGCTACCTACCCCAGCTGTCTTTGGAGAAAGAGGACAATAGCCGCCAATTGTGCCTACCCGTCGCACCACTTGGTCGTACGAGTTTCACCCGATTTTATGCTAATCATCGTTATACTCTGCCACTTCTTGTCGCTTCCAAGACACTAGGTGGTGTGGCTATATTACTGGCGAGAAGAGAGAGGTCAAGGGTTGCTAGCATAGGGAGCCTTTATCCTATTAAGTTACAGTTGGCTAATAAACAAAGAGTGTAGGAAAACTCACTCAAGATACAGTACGTTTCTATAATAACAGTTAACCCTGACTCTTTAAAACAGCAAGGCCAATATTTTAAAAGTTCCTTGTACTTTACAGTACAAAACGTTATATTTTTGAGTTGGATATCTTATCATGACAATGTGGTGACGTGATTCCATTTGCATTCACTTCGTGTCTTGGCCGCGTGTTTATCCTACATAACTTGAGCGTAGTGGTAACCTAACCTATCTTATTATTTATTGGTAACACTTATCCTTGTTCTTGTGACACAATGTTTGTACCTATACTAAGGAATTATTAACCCGGGCCAACTACCTTCACTGAAAAATAGGAGTCAAGTGGCCCTCTTGGAACTGTTGCGTTAACAATGCCTTTTTGCTAGCGATTTATTAACCGTGTGTTATAGCTGGAAGTAAAGGCACATGTTAGGTGCACTATGATGATTTTGGAGGAATATGCCTAATTTTGTTCGGGCCGGGTCTGTGTTGCAGGCGTGGCGGTTGGTGTAAGGGAACACCTATGTTCAGAGATGATACTCATGCTAACATTAGTTCAAGAGACATCAGCATTGTGGTATAAAGCAAATCGTTATATGTATCAACAGCGGGAATTGTCATGCATGCAAGGGCAGAGACACATGTGTACACAGAGACAATACGTTACATGGGTCAAGAAAAAGCTTTTTGTCTAAAGCTTTATGTACAGGCTGCATTTGTCGGGCTTCAAATGCTGGAACAAACAGACTAAGAACCACGGAATTGGCTTTGCCTCCCCCTAGAAATTATATACACACACACGACATTAGTTGTGTCTCTTTCGTGGCGGGCTAGTAGCTTGACAAATATCAAGAATTCATGTCCCACCTAGCATGCCAGAAGTGGAAATACTGATCGCTACGTGCAATTCTGCACTGCCTCCCGGTCCATCCTCAAACGCCTGTTCTTTGCCTGAATTACCTGTAATGCCAGTATCACCTCTATACCACAAGATTTTCCGGAACGCCTGGGGAAATGAATGCTAAACCCTCGAAGAAGGTATTGCAAGAAAAGGGAAATTAGAGTCGTGTCAATTCGTTGTGCTCGTTACGCCTCATCAATCGGCATATGAATGCCACATTAGGTATATTGTAGATGTTGGTGGAGAGAGGACCGCGAGTTGAAGTCGCTGGTGGTGCTAGGAACACGCGGCCAGTTGTAGTGTTTCGCGATGCCGTGAGGAACTAGTCCCTGAGCTAGTGCTTCATTATTTAGGACTGGTGTTGAAGACGTAGTAGGATGCAGACTCGACTAGAGTGCATCACGATTGAACGAGCGTGATTTAGCCGTGGGTCGGAATGGGCAACTTGACAGCATGGGAACCAACGTGGGACCCGGTGTAGGGGTGAGTTGTGAAAAAATCAGGGATCGACATGGGGACGCGCCGTTCAAACGGAAGAGTGTAGCCTCTCACGATGATCGCCTCCTCAACATAGGTGGATGCATGTCTATATCGTTTGTCGGAATATTTCTCAAAGACGGCGCTATGGTGCTTCCGAGCATGTCGACAACAGTCCAGCAGCATAGTGACCAGAGGCTTCAGCTGGTCATAGGTATAGCCGGAATAATGGACATGGCCAGGGGTCTATGATCATAAGTTAGTATGAGAAATATTTACTGACAAAGACCACCACTTACCCATTCGCCTTTGCCCAATATGAGACGCGAGAGACAGTGTGCACCAGCTGCAATATAGCTAGGGGGGCTTGCTACAAATCTCTCGTCCATGATCACAACCTCGAGAAAATACTTGGCTAAAGTGCGAGTCTCGAGATCGTAGTCGTCTGCTTTGCTGATACGTCGCAAGAAACTCATCGGGCCAGGCCAGCCAAGCTCGAAATCGAGCATACTCAACATGAAGCGCTCGGCCTTCAGAATCTCCTCAGTTGTGTAGCCGCCATCTACCATATAGACGATCTCCTGGACCGAGGGGCAGTTGATCTCTTCATATTTGGCTGCAATAAAGATAGCCGTAGCGCCTACAAGCTGTAGCTTGCCGAGGGACACAATCTTATGAGAGAGAAACCGATCAACATAATTGACGGTCAAAAACAGCGTCTCGGGAAGTAGTCCAAAACGAGTGTGGACTTGAACTACCCAGTCCATCAAGACAGAGCGCATCGACCATTGAATCTCGCCCTGGTTGTCCATGTAGTGAGGATTAGGCAGTAGAGCCATCTAGTTGGAGCAGATTAGTAAATGTTAGAGCATTCTAGTGTGCCCGAGAATCTTACCTCTTGTTCCTTCATGTAGCGAAAAATATCATCGCCGTATTCAGCAACCATGCTGACATCCCAAGCATCCTCCTGGATTTCCTCGGCAGTTCGTCCGCTTTCAACGATGTGTCTAGCGGCTTCGAGCTCTGCCTGGCCTTTATTGGTGATCCTTGGAGGGAACATGACGGTTGTTACGCCGCCGGTAGTATTATCGCCGCGAGGTGCGTATGAATGGGCAGTGGTATAGCCCGGATCGTCGTACTGGTCTTCCTCGTCGCTATCAGATAGGTAGGGTGGGTAGGCTTGATTGTCAAGCAAGGATGAAGGCAAAGCGCGATTATTGCAGTTGCTTGAACTGACTTTAGGCTGGGCACTCGAAGTTCGAGATGGATCGATACGCTCGGGAACAAGCGGCTCTGGCCGGGAACAGACCGGTAGTTGTTGTGATTTGGGTGGGTCGTCGAACTGGGCCGGTGCATTCGTTATGAATTGGATCTGCTCCTGAGTGAAGTGCTCAGAAGCATCTATGTAGAGAGGCTCGGTGATGTCGTCATCAGCACGAGGAGAGCCAGGGGATGGTGCGTCGCTAAGAGGAATCGGAAGCAAAGGTTCTATGTTCGAGCAGGTCGAGTTTTGCTGCTGGCTTTGGCTAACGTGGTGTTCTGGCTGCACAATTGCCGGGTCCAAGTAAGCCATATCGATCACTGGCTCCTGCTTGAGATTTGGTTTCGCAGTGGAAGGTTGCACCTGGGGAGCTTGAGCAACCGGCCGATCTTTGGGTGCAGCTCTGGCAGGCTCCGCAGGTGCGAGCTTAGATTCTTCCTCCCGCTCGTCGATGTACACCCAGGGCAGGCTGGACTTGCTGAAAACTTTGCGTGGTTCCTTAATATTAATAGCGACGGTTGGGATGTTGCTCATCGAGACAGAAGGAGCAATGGTTCTGTGTTTTAGTGGGCGCTGTGCTGGTTGAAAGAAACCTTTCTTGGGTAGGTTCTTGGGTACGTCCTTGGGCTTGGTCTGTTTCTGATTCTCTTGCGCTTTGGAGATGACGATGCTTGATGCGATGTTGGAGTTGTGTGTGGTTCCCGGTTTGTTATCGCGCAACGCGTCGCCCGCGTCTCTGGAAGCTACATTGCGATCTCCCAGAGCTGTGCGCCTCGCCGCAACCTTGAAATTACCGGCTGAAGCCATGTTCGCGAGGTTTCCAGTCGACTTGTGACGCTGGTGAAGCGATTTTGCGAAGGGAAGGGCGCGGTTCTCGTCTCCCAAGTTGGGAAGATGACGATTAGGTCTGTAGGGCTGTTGCAAGCAACGCGAAGTTAGCAGGTGCCAGGTCGCGCGAGATATAGTCGCGTAAACGGGATACGCGTCCAAATGAGTGATCAGACAAGTACTCGGGTTGGCGCTGAAATGGGCAGGGTGACAAAAAAGAAGTTGGTATGGGTAGAGGGCGTGCATGCTCGCGCCAGAAGTGTCTGGTGGAATGGAATGCAGCCAGAGAGCTGCCATAGTGTACGGGGCACACGGCTAGGTTATACAATCATGCTAGGATGGATCGGAGAGTTCTGGTACTGACTTTGGCGTCCATGTTACCCACGTCTAAGTTTCGGCTGTTCCGATGCCAGATACCGATGGCTGGGAGGAGCCGCTGCTAGACGCGCAATCGGTCGAGGTAGGCAGAGAGAAGAGGTGATGGGTGGCCAAGGCGCACCGGACGAAGGTGGGAGGATGATGATGATAAGTAGAGGTCGAAAACAATATGGGCAAGCTTGCGACGGCACGACGATATTCAGCACCCAACGTGCACTATGGCGTCTGCGCATTCATGGGTAAGAACTTGGGAAGAGATGGACGTAGGTATGTAGAAGATTACACACGGCGCACCCTAGGTCCTGAATGTCATGGTTAATTTGCTGGTCTGCTTTGCATGGCGAGCTAATTTAACGAGAGTGCCACTTTAGGCTCTAGGATATCTGGGAATACCTAATGGAGCGATAGTACTGTAAGTAGGTAATCAAGGTACGTACCGGTTAGTCCATGTAGCTATGCCTCAACAGTGCGATCGCTGAAGTAGGTAGAAGCAGACAAGCTGAGTTTCTACTTCGCAGATGGTGTGTAAAAGGTTGATCGCAGGAAGAAGACGGGCGGCTGCGATGTGAGAGCTTGTTGTGTGCTATAATAGGTAAGAAACGTTGTTTTGAATCCTACCTTGGCTGAGAAATGCATGCAATTGAGGTTTGTTGATGGCCGTTGTCAGGGCCTCCGAGTTACAGTTCCCCACCGAGGTATTTTGGTAAATCGTACACCAATAGATTTGTACCCGCTCCAGCTTCGGCGCGAACTACATGGTCTGTGCGTCTGGGCGACTTGGGCTGAGGAATTTCTCAATGGGGTAAGAGTGCCGATTTAGGAAAGAAAATAAACAATTGACCAAAGAGAATTGGCCGTTTGATCCCTGTCAGTTGTTGCCCGGCCCACATATCTTGTGCAACCCCTTTAGCAACTCTGGCTTCTACAGTACAGTACGCATATGTACATGTGGGCTGTAGATACCTAACTCTCTACAGTACCAACCCAGGTAGGCGATTAGGTAGGTAGTCTTCAAAAGAGGCTGGGGATATATCATGCATCAAATAACGCCTGTCAATCAAGTCTGTGTACCGGGCTTTCCTTTTGTAAAAATTTTATGCTCGTCACCAAATAGCAGGGGACTACAAATACCTACCCTTGGACTTCGGCCACTACTTGTTCTTGACAAAGTGAATGTACCTAGTCAGGGGTAACTTACCTAAGCAGGTGGATTCATGGAGCGATAAGGCTGATAGCTGCTCAGCCTCAGGTAGCTGCACGGCCACATCATGAAGCCACTTCTCAGTCAATCCTCAGATGACGTAGTCCAAGACTATCAATCGCGTCTTCCATCAAGGCACCAAATTACAACAATTTCAATTTATTTAATAGCTACAATTACTATGTCATTATAGAGATGCGAATCTAGTGTTGCATGTGTTTTTAAGAAATATCACCTATGATAAATCTCTACATGACTTATTTTACTATTGTCTTGTGTTAATGTTGATTCGATTCAGATTTAAGCCTGGAACGCGATTGGTCCGAGAAATTCAATCACGAACAAGACTCGAAATCACGTGACCATATTTTCCCCCAGTCTCTAGTACTGCTCAACATCAAAAGCTCACTTTTTCTATTGCGCGGCCACGATAACTTGGTTACATCCTTTCAAAGGAGAAACAACGAATTCGCTAAGGCTTTGCGACAACATCTCTGGACTGATTATGCTTTGCGCACCGCTGTACATTGATTGTCCTGGCCGTCGCTATGCCGCTGCATCTCGCCGAAGACCCCGAGGTAAGCATTTGCGACTAGAGTGTCGTATGCTGTAGTCTAGAACAAGCGAGTCAGATTGAAACGTACCTAGTCACACGTATATCTTTAACAGAAAGGCTCTCTATGAATGACGGGATTTGAATACAAGCTCCCTCTTCTGCTATTTTAGCTAGTGACAACATGCGACCCTGCGGCTTGCGTCCAGCTGCTGTTGCGACACAGCCCTGAGGTTTTAGAGAATCGGCATAATTCGCTTCACAAAGGGAGCATTTCTTTCAACTAACGCAACCCATTCGAGGAAGCCAACGCCAGAGTTGGTGATTAGAAACATCATAGTGTCACAGATTAAGTCAATGAATCGATTCTAACGCCGATTATTGAGCGATCACTGTCCAACCCCCCCGAATGCCATCGGCACTATCCGCCCGGAATTATGAAACCAGACGGCGAGCCGACAATGCGACAATTGGCCGCTGAATTCTTTGCTTTCAGTTCTCACTGATTCCGCATGAGAGTGCATGTTGTAGGCGCGCGCAAACACTATAATGAGGTCGCAAGAGATATTATTTACAAGCGCTTCTCTTGTAGGAAAAGAATTAACGGTATCGTGCGCTGTGATCAATGCTGAAAATACCAAGTACCTCGCGGTCAAGGGGACGCCCGCCACCATCCCGTGTTTTATTCAAACGATTGGCTACGCAATCTCGCGAAAATGAGATAGGTAGTATCACACCATCTTGCATGCCAGCGATAGATAGTTGTGGCGACAAGCCAAACCTTGGTAAACAGTAGGTATCATATTACTTATCCACCGGGGGCCATCTATTCATTGACTGTCGAGCCCCGAGATGCGCTGACAGGAAATGACGAATAACCTCTCCTTAGCTGGATCGCTTGAGGTGGTAGGTACTTCACTAGTCAATTCTGAGTCCTCTCAACCACGGAACGGACAGCCGTCAACCATTTCTTGCGATAAGACAAACTACACTAAAAGAACAGGCTCCAAAGGAGTTAGTAAGTGCGGTGTAGATCAGCGCAGGCGATATTCTTAGGTTAGTACCTGGTCAAGGGTCCAGAATCAACACAGTCCGAAGAGCAAGACGTCTTCTATTGGATGGAAGTGTCGTAAGTGAGCGGTCAAGAGAGGACGGATATTGAGGGAGGTCACTTTCGCTACCTGTACAGCAGCCGGCACCCTAAGCAATTCCCCCGCGACCTTCCACAAAAGTTCGAGGCATCGTTTCAGAACGACGCTGCCGGCCGTGGCTCCCTATAGGTAGGTGGTAGCTCTTGTTTTCCTCTGTTTATTTTGGGACTTGAGAGCGCGCGTGTAGGAGCCTAACCTAGCAAGGTGTTTACGAAACACTATCGTCTTGCGCCAATCTACAGTCGCGCATACGAAAACAAACAAACAATGCATGGAGAAAGATGATTCGCGGAGCGCAACCCTGGATGCTGCACTTGGCTGCACAAACAAAGAGAGCTATGCGCCAGCTCGCCAGCCCTTCTGACAGCGTGTTCGAGAGGATGGGGCTGCGCTGTTAGAACAGGGCCTTTTCGGCGGGCTGATTTGATGCAAAACTCGGCCAGCGCATCTTACATCCATCCTCTCTCTTTACCCTCAACGTGAGTGTGTCCGCTGATTCCTGACTCCACACTCGCACTTAACCTAGTGCTTTCAGTACCGGTATCCTGTAGAGGGCTTGAATTTCCTTTGTTAACCTTGAACGTCAAACTTACGACCTGCCACCATTGTCGCTCCCTCTCAAACTCAACTCAAAATCATAAGAGAATCTCATCCCAATCCTAGGTAGTAGATGCTGGTCTTCTCATCCTGGCGCTCAACTCATAGCAGCTCCTCATCACCGAGATGGTGTGGCCCTAAAATACAATGAAACATAAAATACATGGAGCATGAGTGCCGATCCCTTCGCCAATACCTACTGTACTTACTGTATATGGGTACCTACCTACAGTACTTATAGTCCTCCCACGAAAGCTCCACGATGACGGATTACGGACTTCGGTGGTGGCGTATGCTACGACCCTTCAAGAGACTAACTAGCACATCTGCCAGTAGCCCGTGTGAAAGGAGCTTTCTACTTACTTAGGTGCGATTGTTTATGGGCATACCGTTCACCTGTATATTCTACGATTTGAACGGGAGTTTGTTTCTATGGTTCTCCAGCATGTTCCGTCCTTCACACCAACTGCCTATCTGCAGACACACGGTGAGGACGGGACCCCTGCTCTGACAAGTTGGCGCATACAAGCGTTGGGTGCCATTGGCTGGATCGGCTGTGGGCTTGGCCACTTGACTGATCTGAGATCCCCGTCAACGAACTTTGTCTGTGACCGCGAGTACATTGGGAAACTAGGTAGCAAAGCGGCACCTGACAAGCTAAGACTCATGTATCTACTGGTTTGCGTTAGCAATGGGCGAGACGCTTCCTAATGCGAGGTTCGAAGCGGGAGAAACCCTGTCGCTGCTCCGATGTGTTGCGCAGGATTTGGCTCTACATAATACTAGGTACATCTAAGTATGTAATAGTGCACACTATCTACAGTACAGTCAGTACCTACCGTAGGTACTAAGTTAAGTGTAGGTAGTGTACAGTAGGTAGGTGTCGCAGGTCCCCTTGTCGCATTTCTTCTCCACTATGACGGCGGCGCAAAAGATGGCGTGTTCATCATCGTATTGCGCGGGCAGGACACTCTCTCGCCAATAACAGAGACTGGTTGGGGACAACCAGTGTAGGTAGCTATAAGTGAATTATTAGGTGTCATATGAAATAATGGGCATGCGACCGAGGTTGGATGTGTTTCCATGTAGTACTGTAAGTATAATTGTCTTGGTCCTGACGACGGTCACCCTTCGATGTTCCGATTTTATATGAATGTGCCTGGTCAGAGACCGGTTCATTCCGCGTCTCCCGCTAACTTAGGCTGGTTTGGTCACAGCCAACGCTTGAGATGTACAAGCAACCTGGTGCCCGGGGATTAGTAGCCTTCTAGCGCAGAGCAAGCTTGACGTTGCAACGGGTAAGTTTGAGGGTGGCCAGCCAGGTCAGTCACAACTATCGGACCAGGGTCCAGAGGATACCAGAGGTCGGTCAGGTCGGTCCTGGAGGGTTCCTAAAGCGAGCAGCGAAGCAGCCCGAAAGGGGACCGTTGGATCACCCAGGCATAGAGCATAGTAAGTTCCTGGTAAGTTCTGTCAGTCGCAGATTCAATTCGTCTAGACGGAGAGACGGAGTCCACCACAACAGCACAATTGCTTGGGCCTCCATTCTGGACGCAACCAAGCGGTCATTTCTCAGACCTGACTGGTGGTTACCAAGTGAACAACACACCACACGGACCGAGTAGACCTTTTCGCACAAGTTAGGAAACATGCAGACGTCTTCACCGGTTTTTGAGGTACACGATACACCCAATGGCAGCATGCGACTGTTGTCTCCAGTATACGAACCATCTCTAACCTGGTAGATTGCATACCTTGGGTAGGGTAGACAGAGGCAGGCCTACCTACAGTACATAGTATAGATACAGATACAATGGACCAGTGAGGTCTTCGAGGCCCTCCTATCGAGACATGTGTGTTATTATGTACATTTCTCGCCGTTTCCTAATCCGAGGTCAAGTGTCGCATCTGCCTGTCAGCACGCAGCCAGACGCCACAGGAGCCGACGGATTAGATGAGGTAGATACACCAGCGTAGTACAGATCTCTAGTTGTCTTGTCTACTCTGCTCTGTACTGTAGGCACAGTAGGCACATGCAGGTAGCGATTTTGACTTTCGCTTAGAGGTCATAGGTGTAATGATTTCCTTGCTAGCTCAGTGTCCCCCGAGGTGTTGGAATGTTGGATGGGACGCTTAAACCATCCATCATGCATGTTCGCAAGCTTCACGTATACATATGTGTCGCCCCGTCAGAAGAGGAGAGGGCCGTAGCCCAACCATGTGTCCGTACGTCAACACATTCACGTAGAAGAATGAACACCGGTCTAGATAGCTTATGATATAATCAAATTTCACGAATTGACCCTTTTCAGATGCTCATTTCGTGGGTTGATTTAGCAATTTGTGTAGGGCCGGTACTCTGGTACCTTGCCAGGTGTATACGACTAGGTGGTAGGTACCTATGTGATGCTGTGCTAGTCGCTCGTTTAGTGGCTGCCCCCTACCGCTACAGGCCAGTTAGGTGCTGCCTGTGTTGACCTGGTAGGTAGGCTGTTGCGTTAAGTTAGGTACCTACAGCGGTGGCAGTGGCAGTGGCATCGCACGTTCGACATGGGTGCTTGCACCCACCACTTCCCAAGTCCACTAACTGTGTGGGCAGGCCTTTTTCGAGACTCAAGCGGTAACTGTGCAAAACCTCACTCTCTTCTACCTCCTCCTTCACACGAACCCCGATCCCTCGACCAAACCACCCATTCCACACGCCCATCTAGACCAGTAAGCCTTCCTAGCCCATCTCTGCCTCCGTCGCCATCTGCAGCACAGCACGTCTAGCACGCCTGCTCACACTCTCATGCTGACGCCGCGCCGCTGCTCCCGCAGGCCGATTCGGGGCACCAGGGCTCAAGGTCGAGTTCATGCATCTCTAACACCACAACACCATCCGCTCTGTGTCTCGGTGAGTTTTTCTGCGTCTGCCACTGTATGCGATCCAAGCCTCGTCCCAATCGGGGCCGTCCTTGTCCCTACCGTGCTATGAATCCGCCTCTGGACATTTGGCTCCTTCGCCGTGCTACAGAGTGCTACTTCCTGTCCCGACCACAGTCGCCGACGACGAGCATGACCGTCAACAAGCACCATCTACCCCTTGGCTCCTCTTCTACCGCCATGAAAACTGCCAATCTAACGTGCGCTGCAGTTATATACATAAGGCGACGTTGTCGAACACTCGAAAATAACTGCCTTCTTGCCCGTCTTGCGATCGAGGTCTGACCGCCCTTGCCCTCCGCCCTCGTCTTTCCCCTGCACCTCTCGACATAACCCCGTCGGTGTATTCAGTCGCGACTGGGAATACTTGGACTTATAGGTCAAACAACTGTACAGACAGCGATTGAGGGCCTATCCGAGTGGGTGATGGACTTGTCCAATCTCCTCACGGCAAAACCCTCATCCTCCCGTCTGCAATCAACCACCACCCAACCTGGTGCGGGCGCTTTGCATCATTCTCCCCAACCAACATACTCAACCGTCAAACTTGCCCTTGACACGTCAATAATACGTCAGGGAAGTAATATGCCGGCCGGGTCACCGATTGAGTCGTACGCGGGCGCTTCCGCTGCCTCGCATAGTGGAAGCGTCTCCCCTCGACAAACCGTAGCCCCCAAGCATGTTCAATTCGAGCTCCTCTTCCCACAATCCCCCCAATATCGGGCACGACTACCCCTGCGTGTTCAAATATACCCTCATGATGACACCGAATCCATCATCTCCACCGTCAAGAACTTCTATGGCCTGTACCACGGCGTCGCGGGCATCAGTTTTGAGGACGACCGAAACAACACACTAATCGCGAGATATGAAAACTTCAGCAATAACATGGTTGTTCATGTCAGAGTCATAGAGGAGTCTTCTCCGCCCACTGGCTCCTTCCACCCCGCTGCTTTCCAACCCACACCTATAGAGTACTCGGCTCACCAGCCAGGCCACCACATCTCTCGGCCAGGCTCGAGGACCTCCCGTAGGCGCAGTCCTTCTCCTAATGGAAATGGCGGGCGACGTAGCACGTCTGTCAGCACAAACCCAGCTGGTAGGAAGGGGCGCTCTCGCTCCACTAAAAACCAAGGCTCTAGTTACGACGACAGTGTTAATGGCTACAGCAGTGGTGATGGTGGCGCCGGATCTGCGTCCGGCAAAGCAAAGGATCATATCGGTAACACCGATATTAGCGTAGAAAATATTGTCGAAGGTGGCCGTCGCAAGCGCGCCAAGTTCGAGAGCTCGGTAAGCATGTGGAAGGCTCGATGTATCCAGGGCCCAGTTTCTAACTATCGCTCAACTATAGGAGTTGCCGTTATTCGCTCCCCCGCAGATGCCCGCGGCCACATCGAACCCTTCAGTGTCTCCCGCTCGTCGAATAGAGCACCAACGACCGTTGATACCCTTCTCCCACCCTGCCCAGAACCCCTTTACAAACCCTCAGCCGCTTCAATCTCCCCAAAGTTACAATGGATATAGCCAGCCAGGCATATTTGCAACCCCGGCAGCCGACTCTAGACGCCATCGAGGCAGCATTGGCTATCCAAATAATGGCTCGGGTATACTCCCGACCCCTGACCCTACTATTGGCAGTTGTGTGTCTGAAGAGGATAAAGACGTCGCCATCCAGCTTATGAGACTGGGTGAAATGTCGAACATTTCCCACGGCAGGACCTCTGCGTCAACACTGGATGACACCTTTAGTGGCAAGGCAGAGGTCGCCTCCTCAACGGGTGCTACGAGCGACGGCAGCGACAACGAGGACGAGCTCCCACCGGCTCGCCGCCAGAAAGTTGACATGAATGGATCTGCTCACAAGATCCATCCGACCACAGATAGCCACTTTGTACCTCCCCGCGACAACATGGAAGCCAGTGGAGACGATGCTGATTTGGAGGACGGCGCCGATGACAGTGGCCAGGGGCTACAACTCAATGATACAAAGGCAAAGACTCTGAATCTTGGGAAACCTCGAGCGCCCGGCACTAAAGCAACTAAACCCAAGACCACCAAGGCACCTAAGATCGGCCCTACGAAGCTGAAAAAGTCGAACAGCGTAGCTGCTGGTCCGATGTCGCCAGCTTCTCTGCCTAACCAATCGCGCAAGCCCTCTATTGCCTCGGCAATGTCAGGCCAGCCTGGCGACGAGGAGCAGCCGGATCTGTCAACCAAGCCCCGTTGCCAACGATGCCGAAAGAGCAAGAAAGGCTGCGATCGCCAACGGCCTTGTGGTCGTTGTCGGGATGCTGGTCTCAGCGCCGACCAATGCATCAGTGAAGATGAGGGCAATGGGCGTAAGGGTCGATATGGCCGCCATATGGGTGTGCCTATCAAGTCACTTGATATTCCGGCGCCTCCGACTCTTTTGCCCGCTGCTCCCATCTCAGTACCTGCAGTTGCGACTGATAAAAACAAGAAGCGGAAACGGTAGGCCGCATGTCACATATATTGCTTCAGCACAACCAGCGCGAGAGGGATCTTTACGCAATACCCAATATTCTGTAGGAAACCAGTCTCCGCTCTGCACCATTTCAAAGGGGGTGTTACACCAACTCGCGCATCAATTAGGAGGTCGTCTGCGGGTCTTGCAGGAGAGTCAGCACCAGCGCCTATTATTTGCGCAGATGTGTGTTTACATATGACCTTGGGGTCCTCTCATCGTTGGGGCGGAAATTAGATTTTTCCTTGGGCATCGGAGTTACATGCTTGGGGTTTTGGAAGGCGCAAATGGAACCAAGGTTTAATAGTGAGGCTATGAGGCCGTTACACTCCTTTTCTCAAAGAAAACGCTGCTCTGGGAACGAGTCTTTCTATCAAGGAATCTCTATGGGTTGGCGTTGGATTCACGCCTACACTTTTGCTTTTCGCGGTCCCGTTCCTACAACACCTGCTTCTGCCTCACACGCTTAGACTGTGATCTACAAGATGGCACGCGCATTGGAAATGAGGAGGATCGTTGAAGAAGGTGAAAGACCACGGCTGGTGATGGCGGTTAGAAAATTGATGGTCCCGGGTAAACACAGGTGTACCGCGAGGTTGAGGGAATGGGGTGCGTCCGGCACTGTATTACAGTGAATCACCAGGCGGGCTGTTACAGAAAATCATCAGGCGGGCCAGCCTGGAGGCCACGCCGTGTGCGGGATCAAGTTGAAATGCGGCCGGGATGCTTTTCAGCTCTACAGCTGGCGACGGATATTTTGGGAGTCGTTGGCCCCGTGGTTTTCTAACCTTTCCTGTGTGTCTATCTAATTCTGACCCATCTGACGCTCGTGTTTATCGCTAGTCGGTTAGGGTACGATATCCGAGTACTATGAAAATTTCAATAGCTCCCAAAATACATGATAAGCTCTTAGACTAGCGAAGGCCTGCTCTTTCGTGATGCCAAGGATAAGCTTGTACAGTATTGCATGGTTAGATTGCTTGTTTCTCCTCGGGTTCCAGGCCCCAACTTGTCGTCCAGAAATCAAGGATGTTGGAGGATGGTTCGTAAGAGTTCGAATCCGACCGTCTGAAACAGTCTTGGATCGCAGACGTGCGATTCACAACATGCCGCGCCAAGCGCAATCCGATCAACGATGCGCGCGCATGCGCCTGCTCGATTCATTCGTGTCTTACCCCGGATATAACTTGAATTAGGTAGTCCATCCCACAGTCGTAGGGGAGAAATCATCGCTACCAAAACGTTTTACCCGTGCAATTTCAATTTTTGTCTCGTTTTACATAGCTACAGTAACCAACCAGGCATGATTATGTCAACGGCCGTCCGTGCCGCGGTCGCATTCGCCAGACAATCGCGCGCCTATTCTTTTTCTTGCCAAGCGCATATATATGGGCAAATGCAGGCGCAATGCGGTGTCGCAGTTGCAACCCTCTCTCCTCATGGCATGGGGTTCTTTTTAACCGCGCGGCGCAAAATGCAATCGCGCGGGCGCAACAAGCAGCATACAGTATACTAGTATAGAGAGCGCAGGCGGCTTCACCCAATGACGACGAAACGAACGGCGCCCTGACGTCGAGTTAGACTGCTGCGTTCATGGGTTCCTGCGCTAGTCCCGCTGGGGATTAGATGAGGTCGGGTCGGGGGGTGGTTGGGAAAAGCTAGCTTAGGTACTGTACAACGCACGCTACGGGTCCCGGTCGGTGGTGGGTACTGTACTGTACAGTAGGTTAAAGTACATAGTTAATTTAGGCGCGATGGCTGTAGTGTAAAGTACTGTACTATTTTTCCTTCGGGGGGTGGGGAGGGGGTTCGGTGGGTCTAGATTAAGTAGCCGTCTGTCTGCCCCTCATTTTTTTTTTTTTTGGTTGCTTGCGCTCTGCCCCGCTTCCCTGACGTGTTTCGATGCGATCTGCGCAATCGCTGCGCTCTCGGAGGGGCGGGGCTGCCTTGATTGGTAGCGCGGTGGGAGAAGCTGGAGCGAAGCTACCGGACTAGCTTGCGAAGTGTACATATAGTGCAAAGTATAGTGGGTGGGTAGGTAGCTCATGCGATGCAGCAGGCCGGATGCGATGCATGGCGCTGCGATGCGGCAGCTCGTGGCTGGCAGTTCGACGGTTTCTTGGGCGCAGACGCCTACGGTTGGGAGCGCATTGCGCATTGCGATTGAGCATCGTGGCCTGTTTTTGCGCGATCCCGGTGGGTTTTTTGTTTTAATGGAGGAGCGCTGGCCGTCCGGCTCAGCTTTCCTTTTGTTTCTAACCAACCCGGAGATTTGGACGGGAAAGACCGGTCGCAACGGTCGGTCGCGGTGTTGATAATTTCTTGAGCTAGTTTCATTCACATACTTTTTATGTCTCGGGCGGTCGCGAAACTAGTATCGCCTAAACTAAAACATAATTTTGTTTGATAGAGAACAGAAATGTTCTGAGAGTCATTTCATTGCCTAACTAGGTAGGTATTATTTTGGAGTAGATATTCGGCATCGCCGTGGGTGAGTTTGATGCGCCGCTCTCATTCCTCATCGTTTCGCTCCCGTTGGGTCTTCCCAGGCGATAAATCCGCTTAATTAATATTAATACTCGGTCTTAAGCTGGTTATCTCATATATAAGTATGCTTGATCGGTATAGCGACCCTTGAGTTGACCGACATAGCATGGACCGGGTATGCTGCGAATTCGCGCCCAACGCCTGTCGCGTTGTTTACAAAACAAAGACATCTTACTTATCCTTGCTTGTTGAGGATGTGCGGTGAGACTTGAAACGTCTCTCTAACAAAACCAATATAACTGTTTTATTATAAAGTGTAAGACTGCCCTACACCGCCGACATGTAGATACTTCTTTAACTATAGTACTCTTACAACGCAAGATTCCATGCTTTGATATAGATATTAATTTTTGTTTCTTGTGAAACGAAAAGTTTAAACTGCGTCGCATTAAGTGTGGAAGCATGGTACTCTACTGTATCTGCTTGAGACCTTGGAGCGACACGTTCATCCGTCAGCCTGGTCCGTGCTGAATGGCTGAATGTGGTAATTATTACTGACTTCCCTCGATAGCGGAGAGTTATCAGAGGAGGTAGTCCGATTGGAAGCCTTGAGTTGAGATGCATGATAATGTAAGGTACCTACTGTACCTATTGTACTAGTTATTATTGCCTTTTTGTTGGGTTATCAATAAGTGCTGTACTCCCAATTGGCCAATAAGACTTGCCGATGTGGCGCAGGTCATGTGGCGTAGTGAAGCATCGCTGACTACACCGATAGGTAGTATACAGTATATGCGTGCAAGTCTATCCCTTAGGTTAGGTAATCTGATTATTCAGTCAATCTACGCCTACATTATATAACATCTTCATCGGTAACAGGATAGTGCGGAATGATTCTTCGGTCCGCCAACTCTTATTGAGCTAGTCGCATGGCGGTGTAATGAGCAAGCTGAAGGGCAGTTCCATCCTTGGACAACTCCTCGCACCGCCAAGCAACTAACCTTCGATGTAGCTTGGTACCAATGTTGTTAACACCGGCATTTCCCTCCACATTTTATGTCAAAGTACCTATGGAGACGGATTCTCACTCCTTTAAAGTTTGGTCGTCCACGCTTATTAAACGATATTATACGGCGAACTGTAGGGTTCCTTCCAGGTGCTGAAAAGCCTTGACTGTACAGTAGACACCGCGATATCATCCTGTCTACTTCGTACCTATCGCTGATGTTCGGGGGGGAAGACCTACAGTACCTACAGCGTTGGCTGTCGCACGACAGGTTCCCCGCAGCGCCAAGGGTTGGCACTGCCGTTGAGGGTTGTCGTGGGGAAGGTTGGTTATCAGCTGGGGTATGGAGCAGAGGAACCCTCCGCATGGCTGGCCCTTTTTGCCAGTAGAAATTGAATATCCGCGTAAGCGAGCCAGGGTCCTCCCATATTGATTCAATCAGAGAAGCGATCTATGTGCCGGTTATTATTGCCACCAGCTAATAATTTTTGTCTGACCCCCCTGTTTCTACTACTTACCGATATGGATTATATGATTAGAATATGATTATGGATGGGAAGGAAGGAGGGAAGGAAGGAAGAGAAAGACTAGAGATGGACGGGCCAGTCTGACAACCAACATAAAATAATGTCTTGGGGTTCCCTGTTTGGGACGAACATATTCTTCTTGCCCAAGCCTTTTCGTTTGGTTTTGTAGATCAGTCTCATCATCATGGCGACAGTACATGAGGCCGACGAGAAGAAACAGTCCTCTCTTCCGGAGGCCGTTATGGTGGAGGATAAGAGCAGCGATTCTGCCGAGCCTGGTTGGACAGTCGAAGAAGAGACGATTGTACGCAGGAAACTCGACCGCCAACTGGTTCCCATGATCACGATATTATATCTCCTCTGTTTCCTTGATCGGTAGGCACTTCTGGCTTGAAAGTTATAACAAGCTCCTACTAACGAGATATTGTTAGAATCAACATTGGCAATGCTCGCATCCAGGGTATGACAGAGGATTTGAATCTTATCGGTTACCGCTTCAACATCGCCACCAGCATCTTCTATGTCATCTATCTCCTCGTAGAAGTACCTTCGAATATCCTACTCAAACGCGTCGGTCCACGATGGTATATTCCAGCATTAGTTTTCGGGTTCGGCTCTGTTTCGATAGGTACAGCGTTCGTAAAGACCTATGAGCAACTGATCGGAGTACGCGTGTTGTTGGGCGTCTTTGAAGGTGGCACCTTGTAAGTCTAAGTTGTCATCAGTAGAATACTGTTTCTAACCAGTGTCCACGCAGTCCCGGTATCGCCTTCTTCCTAAGTTCGTTTTACAAGCGAGAAGAGTTGTATTTTAGAATCGGTATTTATGTGTCCGCTGCTTCGATCGCCGGCGCCTTCGGTGGCCTACTTGCCGCTGGGTTTTCGCAGATTCCGGAATGGGGAGTCGCCGGGTCGAAACTACACACATGGCGCAACATCTTCTTTTTCGAGGGGATTCTGACGATCATAGCGGCATCTATCGCTCCATTCATCTTACCGCAAACCCCCGAAACCTCCAAGTCTCTGACAACGCGTGAGAAGTGGATTGCTGCTGAGCGGCTTCGTCTAGAGCACAAGGCTGCTGCTAATGAGAAGGTGCAGATGCGTCATATTAAGCGCGCGGTTACGAACATAAACAACTACGTCTGTGCTGCCGGGTTTTTCTTCATCAATATCACCGTCCAAGGCCTATCCGTGTTTCTTCCGACCATCTTGACGGAGATTGGCTACAAGTCATTGACCGCACAGTACTACAGTGTCCCTGTGTACGTCGCTGCATCCCTGATCGCTATAGCCGTTGGATACGTAAGCGACAAAACGAAGATGCGTGGCATATACCTTGCAGTTTTCACCACCCTGGGCATCACAGGGTTTGGTTTGCTTCGCTGGGGTTCCGGCGACCATCTCAAGTACGCTGCTGTCTACCTCTGTGCCGTGGGCGCATTTCCAGGGGGGCCCCGGCTTCCTTTCCTGGGGCATTAACAACGCAGCTGGTCCGTCCGTCCGTGCCGTGTCTAGTGGTTACATCGTCTCCCTCGGAACCGCGGGTGGTATCCTGGCTGTCTGGGCGTATCTCCCCAGCGATGGCCCCAACTTCCCCATGGGCCACTCCATCAACTTTGCCGCGCAGGTCGTTGTCTTATTCCTCTCCACGTTTGGCATCCTCTACTGCCTACGCGAAAACCGTATCCGAGCTCGTGGCGGTCGCGATGACCGGCTTGTCGGGCTTACGGAGGAAGAGCAGATTGATCTTGGGTACAGGCACCCGGACTTTAGGTACATCGCTTGATTGGTCAGTGTTCAGGGAAGATGCGGCGATGCCGATATGTCAAGTTACTGTTGTTACCTAACTCGTACGGAACATACCATTAAGTATATAGTTGCCATGCGTGTATACTATTAAAGAGGAAAATGGAGTATTAAGTGAATTTTTATGTGTTAGTGGTGTTTGGCATATATGTTATCTAAATAGAAAGCGGACACCAGCATGCCACCAAGTCTAAACACCCTTCTGTTTAATTTTTTATCTTTGACGTCTTCTTGTAAACATTTGGGCGGGCTCTCTATCATGGTACCCCTCCTACGGTTTAGAGACTTTCTATCAGTTTCCGACCTTCCTACGAATTAGTACCTACTTTTCGACGCTTTATCCACCCCCTCCAGCCAAGAGAATATGCCGAGGCATTCGAATAGTAAAAAGAGATGCCGAGTGTCTGCTGACTGTTGGACGAGAGAGGACGACGACAATAAGCGACCACTCGAGTTTGTAATAGATTACATTCTCACCTACAGTAGACATGTAAACGAAGCTTCTGGCTGCGGTCTCTCGTATGATTGGGGTCGGCTCATCCTTGCAGTGACGACGACGCCTGAATGCTAGGGGTAAGAATTTGCCAATCATTTACTTCCCTCGATCATGAAAAGACTGGAATAGTTGCGTGCGTATCTGTACTGGGAATACGCTGTCGCATTATAGGCTGACTGCTTCAGGCATGTCTTAGCTAAGGATGAGGCATGCGCTCTCCATGTTATAGCGCCCGTATCATGTGAACAGCGTCAGTAGGTTATGCTCGAAGACGAGGACAAGGACTAAAAACAAGCGCGTTAAGCTTGTACTTATTCCTCAAGAATCATCAAACCGTATGCGTAGGTATTAATTAACAGCTCTACGTACGCGGGCGCTTTACAACCCGACCCCCAGCTTCCGGAGCGCAATCCACACCATGCGCGCAACTTCCTCACCACGCTGCCATAGCTCATCATGGTCCCCTCGTAGGTCCTTCAGAAGCAGCAATCTCTTCTTCCCCGCGCTTTCATCTCCCTCCACAAAGCCATCGACATCTCTTAGTCTCTGCGCCATATTATCCGCCTCGGGCTCATCGACAAGGGTATCGTCCGTCGACCAACCAAGTAACAAGAATTCTCCGCCGGTCCATCTCTCCGTATAGTTCCCGGGGAACTTGATGGGCGCCGCGACGTCCCAGCCCTCGGGATCGTCGCCGAACGCGCTACGGAAGAACGATGCGTACTCCCCGCCGAACCGCTCATTGACGCCCGTAAAGTCGTACAAACCTTCAAAGGCAACGACGGCGGCGGGCAGAACAGGATACTCTGCCTGCCTCGTCCCCGCACCTGTGGTGGGTGCGCTAGTAGAGGAAGAAGGCAGAGGTGAAGTAGCTAGCAGCTGGAACGCTAGAGCCGCACCCGCCGAATGGCCAAGGAGTACGTAATTGCTCCCGAAGCCGTAGGTCCGCTGTAGAAAGACAAGCGCCGACCGCACGTCGTCCAGATGGTCCGGGTGTTGCGCCCCGCGGTACTGGTCCGCGGGCGTCGTCGCTGGGTCCTGCGGGAATAGCGGGTGCGGGCTTAGCCGGTAGTCTATCGATGCGAACCCGGCGATGGCGGCCGCGCCATTACCGCTCGTCGGTGTGCTGAGTATAAGATCGATGACTGGCGCGAACGTCTCGTGCGCGACGCGCGGGTCGCGCCATGCGCCGCCGTGGACGTAACTATTGCGTCGTTTAGTATGATGGTTCTATGTCACATTGGCCGAGTCATGGCTACCTTACACAACCCAGTATTTCCCTTTATTTTCTGGCTCGACCTCCCACACCCCGAGCTTCTGGAGGTAATTTTGTGAGCCGTAGTGGTGTAGCGTGTACTTGAGGGACGCCGCCATGATTTGAAGCTGGAATGCTGATCGGAGTTGGATATGTTCTCGGTGAGATGAGATGAGATGAGATACTTAATTGACAATCGGGATTCCAGGGAAATGAGGGGCTCAAGCTTTTCGGGGGATCTTTCGATTTAGTTCCCTTGTCAACTAACCTTAGGTACCTAAAGTTACTCAATTACTCATCCATGTATTACTCTAAACAGACTACACTGAACTGAACTCTTTTTTCTTCTTCTTTGATAAATCGTCATAAACAAACCATGGCAGAAGCTTGTGATAATCTTTTCCCGCGCAACTAGCCGAAGTTTAATGTCGAGCTCTAAGGTCGATCAGGACACACTGGCTTTCAGTCGGGAGCTTGCGGTACGCCTGTCTCTTAGTCGTAGAGCCGCGCCGTTTGTTGCGTCACATTCTCCATATATAGTACAACGGTCGTAGAGAAGAAGGAAGTAAGGGCCGATTAGGAGTTAGGAAACAACTCGATCTAGCAGCATTATTGAATTACACCTTGAAAAAGAGTTCTACCACACATTAAAGAGGATACCCAGCTGAGCGAAGCCGCTTTTAGCCTGAAGCTACGACTCGATCTGGCATCTCGTAAATTCTCAGTGGCCACTGGTGTTCATCACCAGCAAGCTCTGACCTCATATCGGCGTGAAGTTCGTGTGGTGCATCATGGGAGGCTACCTGTACAGACCCGGGCACAGTCATAGGCACGTCCTTCTCTTCAGGCGGTGCGTTTGAAGGCCCGATTATCGGCGCTATTTCATTGCTCCGCGTTCTCCTCCTATGAAAGAAATACACCCCAACAACGACACCGAAGATAGCCAGAGCAGCCACGACTCCAATCGCGATACCGGCTATGCTACCGGCAGATAAAGTCGCGGCTTTGCTCACCATGGGCGATGATATCGGACCAGGGTTGGTGGTATTGTCACAGCTTGCTTCGGCGCTCGTAGAGACGACTGATATCAAAGTACTCTCGCGAGTAGGATTTGCAGCCCACATCGTAAATGTGCCTGCGTCGTGATTCACCATGAGGTATGCTCCTGTCAGGAAATAGCGGCCTAGCGTGCTCGAATTGTCGGGCACGGCGTTGAGTAGCAGCTCTCGCTGCGAGGTGTTGAAAACGCGACTACCGTTACGATCGACGTCAACGAATGGTACCAGATACTGGTTATTTGGTATGCGGACCTCTAGACCAGATGACAGAGATATAGTCATGTCACCGTCGAAGCTACCAAAAGGCGGGTTAGCTGGAGTGTCGCTTGAACCAGCGTGCTCACGGCGCCTGTCTAAGCCGCCCCTCGTCCAACTTTTGAGACTTACATATTCGTGTCTTCATACAAATACGCGTTCCAGTGCAGCCCGAAAGATCTTCCGATATTAGACATCCTTGTTTCGTTCTCAAAGGCGCCGACTATGTCCCCCGGTCCCTCGAGGAGCAACTGGCGCTGTGGGACTATGCACGTATTAACAGCAGTGTTCTGAGGGAGAAGTTCGACTTCGTCGCCATTCCGGATATTGAGCTTCACGCTTGAAACCTGCACCCTCATACCCGTCCAGCATCCGGTCGCGTCATTGTAATCCAGCGGCTGCGTGTAGTTTTTACCGATGATCTTCTGCGTGTCGTATCCGCCGAGGACGAGGCTTCCGTCTATTGCGTCCTCAGGGTCTACCCACATACGACCCCAGAAGATGGACCATACGCGTGAGCCGATTTGGTCCGTCTATATATAACACTAGAATTAACAATGTTCACTTATGGTAAGAATCACCCGAGGTTCCGGAGCTTGCAGGAGTATCGAGATCAGGATATGCCCGTTAGGGCAATTCGTATCTCTGGGGTATGTTAAAAGGGGGATAAAAGACTCCAGTGACTAACCTGGATGAGGGTATTTAGCAACGTCGAGTTCGAACCTAGGCCAAGCGCGTGGGAAATAGTGTAACCGTGATCCCAAGATAGCCTAGGCACGCCGAAAGGGTAGGGCTTCGCGATCTTCACGGAGCCGATATCTAGGCTATCTCGTACGGCGACGCTCGTGCTGAGGAGCTTCCCGATGCCTAGCTCGGCGCCTTCCCCTTGCGTCTCGACAGGAGCGCCGCCTGCCGATGGGATGTCTTCTTCTTTCTGGTACGACGAAGAGTTTTCCTCGGAATAGAGATTGCCACGCCGCACTCGACATATTACATCATTGAAGATGATAGAAGGGTCGCAGAAGGGCTGCCCATCGTAGATCCAGGTGTTGTTGAGCTCTCTACGACGCTGAATATCAATTCCTGCCAATTACTTATAATACGATTCGGGCTCAACTTACGGCCACGGGAGAAATACTATGTTTTGACCCGGCGTGCCGACGCCTGCTGGGATTCCTTTGGTCAATGACTCTGAATTGTTGGGCAGAATCTGGACGTCAGTGATTGGGAATGCTAGAGGCTTGATCTCTTCGCAGGGCATGGCACAAGCAAGCACGCAGGCCAGTACTAGAGGAAGAAAACTAGTCACGGTCATGATACTTTGCAAGCCAGCCTGAATAGCCAAGCGAGCATTTTGGTTCATGGTTAAAGAAATGGTATCACGTCGAGAGATAATAGACCTTCATAGCCGTAACCCTCGCTCCCCTGTAACTTGTTGGTCATCCCGGGATGGAGAAAAGCGCTGCCGTGGAACCTCACATCTCCTTAATCACGCTCCATCTCTCCAACTCTAGATGGGATGATTCACAGGAGCGGACGCCTGCGCCGCCCCAAATCATACCCAATGACCAACGCAGGATAATGAAGCTGACTTGGGCCAAGAGCGCCACCAAGTTTCAACAAGATAGCCATTACGCCCGTAACTATTTAGAATCCTCCAGAAATGGATAGACCGCTCAGGTGGTGAGCTAACACTGCCCTATCCTGAGAGTTGCACGGCACCACAGCCTGCTTAATGGCCCTGATGGGATGGCGTTACCCCCTAAACCTCCGAAAAAGAATTACAATCTCCATATCTACAGTATAGCAAAATTTTGAAAAGAACTTTTGCAATAGGCCTTTTATAGTAAACGTGTTACAATAGACTTAACATTGAGGGAGGAGACAGATGGTCCTGAGTGAAGAGAAATAGGAGAAGGGGGAAAGAGGAGGGTAGTTGGATTCAGCCCCTAAATACATATGGTCCTAAATCCCTTTTTGCTGGTGTAACGTCGTAGGCTAAGGAGCACGTGGCGCTGATCGTAGCGTGTCACTATCGCTCCTGCACACACTACCTAGGTACTTACTAAGTATCCAGTACCGTGGCACCCAGCAAACATTGAAATGTGCATCCATTTCGCCAAGGCTAACGAGCCAAACTCCTCCATCCCAATTATGAACGAATCCTGAACTCGGAAGAGTGGAAGCGTGCTTATAGTCGCTTCAGATCGCGCCACTGTCCGTTTGAAATGCCCATAGATGTCACGGCGTCATGAATGGGCTACTGAGGCGACCGGCTCGCCTCTTTGTTATCATATCTTCCTTCTTGGTATTCTACACCTTAGTCAATCTTCTCCCCACACGTGATTCAGCCGCAGCAAGGGAGAGCGCGCCCGAGCTCGAATACGTCAAGAGCAGCTTCGACTGGTCCACGGTGAGAGAGAAGAACCCAGTGCCACCGTCCGAACTGAGATCTCTTCCTAAAGGCGCCCCCAAGAAACTGCCTGCAGTTCAGCATCGATTCCGCGCGGATAAGAGCTCAGCCGGAAAAGATCGTCGCCAGGTCCTTGCGGATCGGCGGAACGAAGTTAGAGATGCGTTCGTCAAGAGCTGGAAGAGCTATAGGCGGTACGCGTGGATGTCGGATGAGTTGATGCCCGTATCTGGCTCGGGAAAGGATACTTTTGGCGGATGGGCCGCTACCCTCGTCGACTCTCTGGATAGTCTCTGGATTATGAATCTGGAGGATGACTTTTACGACGCTGTCGCCGCGACTGCCCGTATCGACTGGTCCGATACGAAAGAGACGGCTTACAATTGGTTTGAGACAACCATTCGTCACTTGGGCGGTCTGTTGAGCGCGTACGATCTTAGCCACGAGCCTGTGCTTTTGCGAAAGGCGGTTGAGCTTGGGGATATGCTATATATAGCCTTCGATACGCCGACGCGAATGCCACCCTTTTGGCTCGATTTCGAGCTAGCGAAGACGGGGCGGTTACGTGCTGGTTACCATGATCCTGCCGCCTCTACGACGTCTTCTTCGCTCGAGTTCACCCGGTTAGCTCAGCTAACGGGCGAGAGCAAGTATTACGACGCCATCGATCGGATCGCCGAAATGCTCGACCGGACGCAAAACGCAACGAAGCTGCCCGGCATGTGGCCAACTTTCTTGGACTTGCAAAGCTTCGTTTTCGACAATGAGGAAGGCTTTACGCTCGGCGCCCTCGCCGATTCTATGTACGAGATGTTCCCTAAAATATACGCCCTACTGGGCGGGCTTGAGCCCGTCTATGAGAAGCTGTACCGCGGCGCTATGGAGGCGATAGTCGCGCATGTGCTCTTCCGGCCAAAACTTCCCGACCAGGCGGATGTACTAGTCCCAGGCAACGTGTGGGTTAGGGGCGAAGGCCAAATTGACCTACAACCGGAAGCGCAGCACTTGGCTTGTTTTGTCGGAGGTAAGAAATGTTTCATTGCCTTATAAAAGGTCTCTTTATAGCATGTCCTTGTACTGATAGCCCAATTCTCCAGGTATGTTTGGCTTAGGCGGCAAGCTCTTCGATGTCCCGGAGCATGTCAAGATTGGTGAGAAGGTCACGCGCGGTTGCGTTTGGGCGTATAACGCTATGCCGTCGGGAATGATGCCGGAGATTTGCGGTTTCCTACCTTGTCCCACTAAGGAAGCGTGTTCGTGGGACGGGGAGACCTTTAAAGGGCAGCGAGGTCAGAAGCTTCCGGAGGGATTTGAGAATGCCCGAGACCCTCGCTATATTCTACGCCCCGAGGCCATCGAGAGCGTGTTTTACATGTATCGCATTACGGGAAATGAGGAGTATCAGGTATGTGGTTACACCTACCCCGTTATCTTGACTAACGTAGACTAGGAGATGGCGTGGCACATGTTTCAATCGATTAAGAAGGCAACAGAAACGAAACTAGCGTTCTCAGCCATTACGGACGTTACTGTAGATGGTTCGGAGACAGAGAAGGCTGACTCCATGGAAGTATGTAATCCAACAAGCTCTACGCCCCTTTCTTTACTAATATGTTGATGGCAGAGTTTCTGGTTATCTGAGACCCTCAAATACTTTTACCTCATATTCTCACCGCCTGATCTCATCAGTCTCGACAAATATGTCTTCAATACCGAAGCTCACCCTCTTCGGCGTCCATGAGCCCGATAGAGATCATGTTCTTGGATACTGAGAAAAAAGACTTCCCCATGTTGGCAGGGTATCATCATCACTTACGGTGACGCGCTGCAATATAAAGGGCACAGGAGGCACGGGTGACAGAAACATTCATGTCGCTGCGATATATAGAAGTGATCTTGTCGTGGCGTTGATTTGAGGTCAACTCATAAAATTCTGCAGCCCATACCCCTATATCTTCGCCGAGAGCAGTAAGCGAACCAAGGAAATGGCGCTATCAAATCTGGGGCTTTAACTATGATATTATGAAGAATCAGAGTGGCTGTGTCATTCAACGATGGGGTTACAAGCTCTATACACAGCAGCAAAAGCGCACCAAAGTTGGCTCCTACGAGCCAAACCGACAACATGAAGAGCTATGTTGATAATGAACATCGATTACTCGTCTATCTATCTAGCGAAATTAAAGGTCTGCTAGGCAAGAAGGCCGATGAGAATGATGCCCGGAAAACTGGTTAGCCGGTAGGTGAAAGCTCATTCCACAAGGCGTCGACCTAGACACCACAAAAGAACGCGAGTGATATATTACGAATTAATATATCGATGAGTTCATTAAACACGAGTTTTAAGCGCTTCCATTTCGATAGATTATGAATTGCAGTAAATCTTATGCAGTGACGGGAGATGAGGAATCGTATTGAAAACCTGAGTTACCTAGTCCAGGCGTTGGAATACGAAAAGCAAGCTTTCTGGGGATTTAAGAGTCAAGATAATGTAGCAATATCATTGGAGCATGAAAGAAGTAGCGAAGACCCTCCAAATATACCAGATCCAACCTGCAGATCATTGACGGCTGGACACCTCCATTAGACGAAATCACATGCTTCTTCTGCATCGAGGTAGGGCGCTGATGTCCCCAAGCTTGCTGATAGTTACACTCGCAAGTTGACTGCCTTACTTATTGACTAATGCTAGCAAAACGTGAACGCTTCTTCTCGTCTACTGGTCAAACAACGATGCTACAGGACTGCTCCTGACACCGTCATTTTAAGCATATGTCGAGAGTCTCGAGGGTTTAGTTCCGGGCGTGATTGGATTGACGTTATGGAGCCTTTGTTGAAACCCAGTATTTATGAAAATGAGCAATACCAGAAGGATCCAGCACTGGAAGATGGCGGGAAGCCTATGAAGGTGGTAGCTGCATGGTCTATACTGTAGAGCCTGAAGGTAAATACAAACAGGTGCTATGAGACTCTCATTATTGATGAGTTTAGGAAGAATGGAGACGGCATTTTGGGCGAAGATGGCAGCCAGACAGACCAATAACGACGCCGTAACTCATGCATAACTTATACGTAAGTGTGACTCCTCCGTCATTTGACTGAAGGTAGGCCGAGCCGAATCCGAGAAAATTATACAAGAAAACCCGTGAAGCACTTCGAGTAGGTAAGTTACCGAGTTGCCCTGATGTGACCGGCGACCGGGATTAAATAAGGCACAGTAGGTAGTTGATGTGTGACGGGTTGAAGGGCACGTGCATGAGACCGAATTCGGAGCCCCGAATGTGCGTCTATCTCGCATTGCATACCGCCTGGCATCTCTACATTGTCGCATCTTGCCCAGAGCCCGGCGAATGGCGAGCCATGGTGCCTCTCACACCACCCACACCAAGGGGCTCCAAACCGCCCGCTGTGGCTGATTACCTGCATCGTCTCGATTATGCGCGGCTTGAATAGGTAACAGTAGGTAGTATAGCGAGACCCCGCGTCGTTGGAGCTGAAACCAATATGGAACTATCGAGATTTGCTGGGTTGGTGCACGCCACAACCGACATCACTTGTGACGTGGACTAGGTATCGGTCGTCGTCTTCTTCTTCAAATTCAGAGCCCATATTCCCGTCGCCTATCCCTTTCGATGGCGGCTGAGCACCAGACGCGTTTCACCTCCAAGCAACGGGTTTTCGCACGCAGGCCCCGTGACGGCCGGGCCGCGAGACCCGGCGTCGTTCCCTGCAGATTGGCACGCTAACAAGCGGCTACTGTACTGTACTGACAGTAGGTATGTACATGTATCTCTAGAGTGCATATATGCATTTTTCTAAGTAACTCCAAAAAAGGTTGTCGAATGTGGATGATTATTGAATGGATGCGTGTGTGGGTTTCTTTCCCGTCCCGGCACTCGACCCTCCAGAATGTTCTTTTCAATACCTAGCGCAGGTAAACTGACACTTGGACTCTCGGCCCGGAGAGTTAATAATATGCTGTGCTGTTGGCAAAGGGAGACTTATATTCTCACTTAAGAGCCTACCTTAGGTATTTTTAGAATGCTATTGGCAACGGTTGGTTTAATAGTCTTACAGTAAGGCAGTAACTGCAACTCTACACTCCCGGGAAGAACCTGGGGCCAGTACCGGCCGAGCGTAAATGAAGCGAAGGGTAGGTCATGAAAATACCCTATTCGCAATCTACGGCACTAAATACTTAGTCAGATCAAAGCAGGTACGGTGTAACTCTCAAGGGCCGAATGGGACGAACCCCGGCTGATCCTGTGCCAGCCGTGCCGCACAGACTGATTATTGACTGCTGACTTAACAGTAGAGACCTGACCGCCTGGTTTCTTGATGCAGCAACAACCCTGGTCCTAAACGGGTGCGCATTGAGTCTAGTGCCTGGTGTATAATGGTGTTGCATTGGCGTTGCAGTCGAGACCTCTTCAATGGTTCCGAGATGCGATGGGGAAAAAAATCATCGAAGGGAACCAGGGTGTCTCGACACTAGTTTCGTCTCGTCCACCCGGTCGGTTCTGCCTTCTGGTCGATCGCTGGGCTGCCTGCAGGCCGACGCGGGATAGAAAGCGGAAATAGTGTGGTGTGTATAGTACTTAAGTATAGTATATTACTACAGTAGGACGGCAATGTGTGTTCGACTTCTTTACCCGAACCACAAAAGTCCCCCATCTGGTGTACCCGGAATATACTAGAATGTAGAAAGCCCGATCTCTCTAACTTACCTAGGTACCTATACTAGTACAGTAGGTTAGTATTGTATCTTATCTCCATCGTTGCGCACGAGTCGCATCTAGCATCTCATGCCCACTTCTTACTTCTTCTAGCCTGGCAATTTTATCTGAGCAGAGCAATGCTCCTCGTAGGGGCTCGGTTATACTAGCCATTGCTCCAAGTTAAGGGAGCTGTGGAGGAGACTATTAAGTCTGGGCGGGTAGGCAGTGTGTATGTGAATTGGTTCGGCTCGACGTTTTATAAGTGAGTTTGGATGTGATCATGAACTTTATTTATATATATATATCAATATTAGATTAAAGGCAACGAATTGTTAATCTACGCATATTTCATAGTGGGGAAGGCCGCCGTGGCCGTTTCGCCTCGTCCCCGGAGAGCGCTAACGGAGAAAGGACCATCCCGGAAAACCCTCCCCGGGCTCCCTCCCATTTCCTAGTGTAGGTAGGTAGCTAAACCAAAGTTGTGTAACTCAAAACTGAACTCTGGACTTGGCTACTGTAAAAGTACTTGTGCGCATTGGGCTATCACATGGCTATCACATGGCTGTTTTTAGGAAGGTCGACGCGGACTGGGAGGGTTCGAGCTCTCTTGCCACGAGAGCAATGAACTACCTACTGTAACCTTAACTGGGCGATGCGCTGTGATGCGCTACGATGCGCTACGATGCGCTACGATGCACCTACGATGCGCCTACGATGCGCCTACGATGCGCCTACGTACGCAAGTTTATGCGGTCACCAAAGATGATGGCTGAGCTTCTTGTGAGACGCGTTTGTCTACACGTACACTAGATACAGTACAGTAGGTACTCCGTACTTGTATCATGCATCTTGTCTAGGGCCGAGATCGATCTACTAACGGCTAGGCAGCGCCACAAATGCTACCCACCGTCAGTGCGCACGTTATCGGATCATGACTGCTGCTGTGCTGCTTCCCACTTCCCAATCAATACACGTACTAGTAGACGCATGCTACGTAGTACACAGACACATGCAGGTAGGCACCTGCTTCCAGAGGTACAGTACAGTACAGTAGGTAGGTAGGTACTACCTATGTATGTATTTTCCTGAACGGGAGTCCACATTCCTGGAACCGCAGCCCTGCAATCCCGCGATACCCAACATTGACCAAGTTGACTATACTGGTACCGGTACTCAACCCTCCCTTGATGGAAGTGTTGAAAGACTAATATTAGGTAGGTAAGTAGTATAGAAGCAGTGCTAATACAGCTGGTATTCTGTATTACTGTACTGCATCTCGCTGCTTGCTTTCGATACTCACTCACGCCACCCCCCGGCTTCTCTGCTCGGCAGATTCCCTGCAACGCAACAACAACCGGAGTAAGGCGATAGTGCTGCTACCGTAGCCGTACCAGATACTCTTTCGTGCGGCGCTATCAGGGGGTTGCCGCCTTACGGATACAGTATAGTAGTAGCACGAGAAAAACATGCTGCTAAGTATTCGCTTCGGAATGCAGTGCAACCTCCCTACCGTCATAGGTACTCGGCTCGGGGAAAGTCGCCATTGTTTGCTTTCATCCTGTTGGCGTCAGGGTAGCAACGACACTAACGCTCACAGCTTATGGCGAACGACCTGAGAGACGACGCTTGTTCTGGAAAGGACAAGGATATACAGGGCGAGTATCATTGGTGAAGTTTGACGATAATAGCCTGTGCCGCATAAGCTCCTGAAAGCTCGCATTCACGAGCCAACATCGACTACCAGGGTATGTGCTCGCTCTCTGGGGTTGGGCAGGTGTTCGGGACCAAGAATCTCTGCTCTGTGGAGCATCTGGGAAGCTCTAACAATGGAGACTATTACGGAAGTGCCAACAGGCCATTATATTCTCTGTACGGGTCCCTGGCTGGATTCATCCACATCACTTCCCTGCTCGCCTGCTCTTGGAGCTATATGCAAAATGCTACATGACGCGCTGCTTCGGATTTCTTAATATCTACTACTTCTTCCTGCCCTTTTCAGTTATTGTGGCTGCACTTCATTCCCTATGGACCTTACGTTAACAACGACACTCGATGGCGCCTCAGGATCCAACTGCGCCTACCGATAGCAATGGCATCGGTCTACTGGTTACTGGCATTGTGACACTCTCCTTCGCATGGCTCTCGATGGCCCTGCGAACCTATGTGCGTGCCGTGATAATGAAGTCGTTCCAAGTGGACGACTGGGTCCTGCTAGCCGGCCTAGTACGTGCGTCTCATTCTCGAACTTAACCTGGGCCTACTATCTAACATCACACTCGGATAGGCCAACTTTACCGTGTCATGCTCTTTCGTTTTCGTGGGGCTCTCATATGGTCTGGGCAGACATAACAGATCACTCTCTCAGCACGATGAGATAGAGGCATTGAAATACCAGGCTCTGGCTACGGCATCATACGTCTCCAACATGTGGTTGATCAAGTTGAGCATCGGCATCTTCCTCTTTCGTCTGGCGGTTCGAAACAGATACAAGTGGATACTGGGGATTAGCATTGTCGTCGTTGGAGTTTGGAGTCTCGCCATATTCTTCTGGAATATCTTCCAATGCAGTCCTGTACCGGCCCAGTGGGACTACACGATCCTTACAAACGACCCGAAATCCCATTGCGTCTCGGCCGATCAGATTGTTAGTGCCGCCTATGCACTGAGTGCCTTAACTATCCTGTCGGACTGGCTATACGCGCTCATTCCGATCCCCATGATCTGGCAGGCTAAGATGACCGCCCAAGCAAAGTGGTCCGTCATTGCAGTCCTGAGCTTGGGCATCTTTGCCAGTATTGCTACGCTTATACGCTTGGGGTATTTAGCAGACTTAACGGACGTAGAGGATATCCTTTGTAAGTTGCGTCCCTAATACGTTGATGGACATATAGTTGTCTTGACGCGTAAGATAAGATACGATAACTGACTATAATACTTTTAAAAGATGCCGGTACAGATGCTATGATTTGGACGCTGGTCGAGCCGGGGATCGCTATCTCAGCCGCTAGCCTTGCAACAATCCGCCCCCTTCTTCGCCGATGGAAGATAAAGGGTTTTACGCATAGTGAACGCAGCCGTTTCACTACTGGACGGAGCCAAGACCAGGGCTCCCGTCTCAAGAGAGCAAGCAAATCAAGCAAAGCAAGCAGAGCAAGTAGAGCAAGCAAAATGCCCGGCTTCGGCCCACAGGATTTGACATTAGTCGACCTGGAGTCCGGGCCCGGACCTATATATACTGGGGAACCCCTATCACCAGTCACGGTCCCACCGACATCGAAGTTCACCACTCATAAGATGTCGCATCTACCAAAGGTGTTCGAAGACGAATACACCGCACGAGACGAGGCCCCGGAGTTCTATCATCCAGCTAGCCCGCGGAGTACGGCGGTCAATAGCGAGATATTCATCATCAGCGGCGTTCAGTCGATACACTCGGTATCGGATACACATGCGACCGGCGCGTGGCTCGATGGAGAGTCGGACCGCTCTTCCGTAGAGCTTAACCGACCTACGAGTACCAGTCCCGCGATACCGCCACGGCCGGCACGTCGATCATGATAACGAGTCTAGTTGATGACAGAAAAATTATAGATACCCTCTGCAAAGATTCATCTTCTCGGCGAGATAATATTCTCACCCACGAACAACTTCGCTTCTTTTAATGCTTCATATTATGACAGGACCGATTTGAGAAGAGGTATCGCAGTGTTCAACACGTACATCAAAACAAATAATAGAAGGGTTGGGTAATGTGGATCCTGTCGGTGAAGAGGGCTAAGGGGTCAAAAANAANACAAGATCTATGGGTATGACATCAGGTGCATTATACTCCTCGCGGCACTATATGGCGGGCATTTAGGGCGTTTGACGGGCTATTTTATTAGGGTATCAATGGCATTCCAACAGGCGTGGTTAGGGTGCATGAACGTCTCTCCTGGGAGAACAACAGCGCCACACGAGAAGGAGTACGAGACTTTCACTCGGTGTATTGACGAAAGCGGGCCTCATGTGTATATTACTTCAATTGAGTAGGGGCTAGGTTACTTCACTTGCTTGTCTCTTGGATATGTTCCTATCTGTAACCTCTATATACAAAGACGTTGCGAACTTGAAGGGGTTTAACACTCTATAACGTCTCGTGGTTGAGCCTTGCCCATTCTCCTTGATACTTTCGCAACTTGATTCCCACTTATCGGAAACAATATAGCGGAAAGCAGTTATCTTGTCCCTCCTTGCGTCTCAATGGGGTTTCCCTGTACATGTTTCCCCCCTCTTAGCTAAGGTTAGAGGGTATAGCTAAACGCATCGCCATCTGGGGTACAACTCTGTCGTGCACCTAAGGTTATAAGTCCACGTACACAAATGCAATGAATCAAGGAATATTCACAAGAATGTGGGCCTCATGTTATCTCTCACACAGAGGGTTGTTGATTTATTGATGCTGCCTCATGCTAGCATTATATACAAACTATAACCATAGCCTCCAAGGACTCAACGCGTCTAACACAGCGTCTATTAATACTAATGGCTCCACACCGCTTCATCCGAATGTTTAGCGTTATGAATTTAAGCCACTATCGTCGCTAGACTTCCCAAGACGGACAGTTCATCCCTATGCCTGGCCACCCAAGCAGATGAATCGGTAACTGTCTGTCTATGCGAGGAGGTGATCGTCTTCGTAGACGAACAAATGCGTTTATGTCGTTGTTGGTTGGTAGACATGTATTCAAAAAGGATATGGGGAGAGAGAACTCTCCGGATGGAGTATTCGACGCGCGCCCATGTGACCCAAAGGCCATCCTTTGGTAAGTAAATATGCCCCTCCATAGGTAGGGAGAGGGGGGCCAGTGTAGACCCGAGGGTAGTTGTTAGTTGTTAATCTGTAAGTAGCGAGGAGCTATTTCCTCGTATGGTAAGGCAGGTCCAACGTCCAGGGGTTGGTGCAAGTTTCTGGTCGGGTTGCTTGGGAATCGCTAGTTGCTGATTGAGGTGATTTGTCAGAGGCCGGTGGTGCACCAAATTACGGTGCATCTTCGCCACGAGCGTCACGCATGATTTCGCTAATATCTGGATCCCATACGGGATTCCAGAACTCCTCATCATCGAAGGAAAGTCCTACCGTAAAATTGCCAAAGACTTGGCCCATGCCGTAAGCAGTCCCTGCACTCTCCTCTGCAGTCTCCACGTTCTCCTTTTGCTCGATAATCATAGCGGTGGTCAAGAAGTCAGTTTCTATTCCCATCCCTACCGCAAAATCGAAGCCGCCCCAGTCAAGCCTCGTCTTGCCAGACTTGTGCACATTGAGTCTACCTACGAATCCTCCTTCGGCTGGAAGACCCAGGGCTTTTTTTCGGCGCGCTTCAGCTCCATCCTCGAGCTTAACTTTTGGCCCGTCATCGTTTGATGCAAGGTTAACTGTTTCAGGCTGTCCACCTAGATTTGCTGAGGGTTTGACCAAGGGTGGAAGAATGGGTGAAAACTGGAAGAGAAATAACTGGTCGTCCTTTCCTTGGTCCTCCTCTCCTTCAGCTGGAGTTTTGAAACTGAGAATGCGTAACAATGCTTCCAGATCCATTACTTCCTGCATGTACTCCGGGTCTTCGGCCATCTTTCTTTTCTTTGCGTTTTAACTTCTCAGCAGCGGCTACGGCGTCTGCATCGGGGCCATATCCGACACCGATAAGCTTCTTCTTTACCTCTGGAGAAGGAGGAGCATTCGGTGCCTCTGGAATGTCGGCGATATCAACATCCGCATCTTCTTCCTCTGTACCTGGCTCGGCTTTAACCCTAACCTGTTTCTTTGGAGCCGCGTGCCATACTTCGTTGTCGTCATCCATACCAATATCGCGGGGGTCACCAGCCGGCGCATCCACAAATAAATTTCCTTCATCATCGGAAGACTGACGGTCCTCTGCTTCGAGTTCGGCTTGCGTCTTCACTTTAATCTCGGGGTCTTGATGCAATGTTCGATGCATACCAATGGGCAGGTTGCCGACAGAGCTCTGGGTGTAACGGGTTGGCTGATACAACGGGCTTCCATCTGGGGCATGGCCATCGGTGAGCCCATTGAGAAGGTCGATATTGACTCTTGCTTCATGTTCTCGTCTTGGGTGGTAGCGAATGCGGTTTTCGGGATCATGGCGGAATGCGTTTTGCGCACTTCCTCCTCCAAAACCGGAACCGGATGCCCATCCACCGTGACTAGAGTCTGCCTTAACGTTCTCTACATAGGAGTTAGTACATGAACTAAGAAAGGGGGCACATGATCTGTGAGTTGGTTGCAGAGAAAATACATACCCGATGCTATCGCAGAGAAAGGGCCATTAGCCGTGACAGTGCGTCTGATTAGACCAGGAAGACCTCCTCTTCCCCGTCCCCGTCTTGTCCGACGTTCCTCTGCCCGCAGCTCACGCTCCTCGGCCTTAATCTTAGAAGCAAGATCGCGATTCCTATCCTCCTCAAGCTTTCGACGTTCGGTCTCATCTCTTCGGACATTCTTGGGTTTGAAGCGACTAGGACCTCGTGATGTTGCACCTGACGTCTGGGGAGTTCGCGAGCTAGTGGGGGTGGATCTCCCGCTTGGAACTTCTATGGCAGTGTTTGCTGATGCCCCGGACGTAGGTTCTCCCCCGCCGCTGCCATCATGTGTGCCATCTAGATCGTTATCATTGGCCTGTGAAGGTATCTCGGTGCTCTGTGAAGAAGCGCCACGGCCTCTTGCACCCCTACCCCCTCTGGTGCTTCTTGCAGCCTTCTCGCCTCCACGTGGTTTTGGAGGCATGTTCTATACCATTGGGCTAGGTATGGAAATGGGGATAGATAGTAAGTTGAGACTAGCCGACAGATTTGACTGTTGAGTCCTACAAGAAGTGTGATTCACATGCGGATATACTTACCAGAGCAGAAAAGTTTATGGTGGGGAGACGCGTGGGAGCCACCTGCAGGGTAGTAGGTAATGGTGGGGTAGGAAGTACCTACCTTACCCTTACCTATAAATGTAGGTGGGGACTGCCCCGGTGCCAGCCCTGGAAAGCCTGGGAGCTGGACTGGAAGGAGGTGGGCTGCTCCTCATGGCTAGGGGCATATTCTGCATAACTGCATATGTCAAATATACCAGCTGCGTTGGAACCTGCAATATGGATCCAGGCTGATGAAATACAGGTACATGTACCTGCTTACCTAGGCACTTATTAGTGTTTTTATAATGTAGGTATCTAGTGAAATAAGGAGGTAGGTATCTGTTTTCGAGAGTTTGATCAATACCGGGGTATTTCAAGGTTCTTTTCAAAATTTGAGTCGGAACCTTAATATCGTGTATTTACGAACATGGCCTCGAGACAGCCCCCTTCAACCTTAGGTAACACGATAAACTTGAATTGGCCGTCTTGCGCGGCTACAACGCAATAGTTTTTAAAGTACAACCTAATAGGTAGGTAATTGCTAGTACCTTAAGTATTTCTGACAGTCATACATGTTAAGCTTTCTTTCCTCCAGTCTCTTTTCATATAAGTTGGCTAAAGAAAGTTCATCTTTAACTTAAATCATGCAATTCTGACCAGCTTGTCAGGCGGTATCGAGATGAGACCCAGCGTACACAGTTATGGATCATTTCATCGGATGCACATCAAAGCTTGTTCGCCAAATTCCTGATCAATACTTCCTTCTTGAAGTAACATGGAGCCAATCCAATTGCGTCCAGCCTCAACAGTGGCCGCACCAAACTTCACGATGACGCAGCCGCGAACGCTAGCAGCTGACCAGAGCAGGTTAGACTCTTTCTCCTGCGCAAGTCTTGTTGCTCGCCAGCTCTCTATAGCTGATTGAGGCGTGGCCGCTTCCTTCTCACGCGTCTCCGCACTTCGAAAATCACGAGCACCTAGTCTTGGCAACGCAGAGAATTCGGAAAGAAAGAACTCGCCGGCCTTCTTCATTATTGGGCCCCGTAAGATGAGAGTGCCCATGATGGCATGCTTATACATGGACTCTTGTAGTGTCTGTAACTGCGAAGACCGCTCTTTACCGTCAAGAACGATAGCATCACGGATGAGAAGCCGAGACTTGGAAGGGTTCGGGGCTTCAGAGGCCCATATCTCGTTGCGCCCCACCCATCGTGTCAAGCTCCAATTCTCACCTCGAGCCGAGCGACCATGAGTGACCCAGTCTAGCAAGCACAGAGATGCTCCGGGGGCAACGTTGAATATCTGGATCTGCTCATAGACACTGCTTTCAAAAGGCTGAACGGGGTCTGGCAGGAGACAGAGCGCAGCGTTGCTCTCGAGGTCTACCTTTAGTTTCTGTCTCGTGACCATGTCTAGACTGACGGGTTGGAAGATCTTGGTATGGCCCTGGGTTACGATGCTTAGCTTCGCGCCGGACCGGACCTCAACAGAGAGGTTCACTTGGTCTCCACCAACGAGGCCGCCCCCGTAAGAGAGTAGGAATACCAGGACGCTTGCCTGGTCCACTTTGGGCGATGGCGAGATGAGCTTCAGCGGGTACTGATAGCTTATTTGCTCAAGCGTGGGTATATTGTTGGGTAGGATGTCAACAACAATGCGCCCCTCTCCGGGAGACGAGGAGGACTTTGGGAAAGGTGAGTCCATCGTAAGAACGGTCTATACAAAGATAATACTGTTCGGCAGCCTCAGGCCATGCTTGCGGAGTCTGGTAAGTGGGACCTGCCAGGAACCTGGTGATATATGACTCTTCAGGTACATGAATGAAAAGGAACGGGGATCGACGTCGCTTGGTGGAGGACTTATCTCATAGCTGAGGGTAGGTAGTGTGCGTAGAAGTTCATGGCGGGAAGTACTTAGAGAGTGAACTTGAAATTCAAGATGCGTTCAAGAATAGTCGCGCGGTATCTGTTAATAATCGTGTTGTAGCCATCAAGTATAGGACAGTTCACTGGATAGACCCCGTTATGGAGCGGCTTGGGATGGTAGGTAACATACATACCTACCTCAACCTTTGGTACATACGGGCAGAAGTGGGGTCAACAAAACACCACTGGTCATGAACCACCCAAACTCTACTATTTCAAAGGTGAATAAAGTAGCCAAATAAAATCCGAAAATGGTATGATAAATTTAAGCTAGAATTTAAATCTTAGGTAATAATATTATATATTTTATCCATTTCTTTAATATTATTTGGCTCTGTTGTTCAACTGTAAAGTTGTAGAGGTTAGGTGGTTGATGGTCTGAGTGTGGTGTCTTGTAGACCTCACTGCATGCTGCAGCATGGATGCGTAAGTGAATAAGGGCAAAACTTCGGAGACTTACATAATGATTATACAGTAGGAGTGGTTTGCTTTCAGTACCGGTAGGTAGGTACTACCTAGGAGAGCAGTACTTACTGTATGCGCCGCTTCCCTGTTCCCTACCTATGTAGGTAGTATACATACCTACCCAAGCAGGTACTAGCTCCACGCGTTAATCTGTTTAGAATCCTCCCCACCACCAAATCAGCGACCAGCGATCAGCAAACGCGAGCTCTCGCCATCACCGCCCATCGCATCGTCCCACGCACATACCACGACCATCAACCTGTCCACCATTCCAATCGCCCACAGCCTGCTTGGATTCTGTCGCCGTCGTCCCCCGACCAGGATGATCGAGTCGCACTGATTTCAACTACATGCTACCGTCCCGATTGTCCCTCATGGAGACTTCTGACAATAACGCGAGCGAATCGCCCGCGCCACGCCGTTCTGGACGCGCGAGAGTTGCCCCCCAGAAGTTCAGCCCGGAGCCACGCCCCTCACAGAATGACCACGCAGCCCCCTCGAAGCGCAAACGCGGCCAGGACCACGACGATGACGATGACGGCGACGCCGAGAACGACAACGACAACGAGAACGAGGGGCCTGATGCTTCCGACGAGGATGCGCCGACTGAGGACGAACATGATGACGATGATGCAGATGCCGACGATGAGCCTCCCCGCCGATCGAAGAAGTCAGGCCAGAAGTCCCGTTCCAAGAAACCAGCGGCGAAGCGCGCCAAGGTCAATGGCACCGCGCCTGCTGCCACCCCTAGCCTCCTCGCTGTCCCCGCCGTGAGGTTGCCAAACAGGCCCAAGAAAACCACCAAGGTTGCCCCGGCTAGTCTCGCAAGACGCGACGACAATGATCTATACTGTGAGGCCTACACCCATTACTGGCGCCTCGTCCTTCCTCGTCCTTTGCTGACATTGTCCTAGCTGAGGTGTTCGGGTCTGGCAACGAGTCAGATGACGTAGCTGCACATTGGTTCCAGCGTTATCAGAGCGACGATGCCAAGGCTTTGACTGAACTAATTAATTGCGTCCTTCTTGCTGCCGGCTGTGACCAGCAGATTACAGAAGACGATATCCGGGATCCAGAAAATTCCGCAAATAGATTGACAGAGCTCGAAGAAGCGTATGAGCAGGTATAAAATACCCCTGTCCTCGAAGTCCTGGAACGATATATGCTCACCTTACTTGCTAGACTAGTATCTCTGACTATCCACTTATTTCGAGAACAAAAAGTAGCAAGAACTTCCGCGAGTTACTCGTTGGGTTCTTTGGCTCACTGACCACTGTACTTCACGAGACCGAGGTAGTATACAGCGACGAAGAACTGGTAGACAATATACAACGATGGGTTGGGATCATGTCTTCCTCGGCGCTCCGCCCTTTCAGACATACGGCGACAACCGTAGCCTTATCCATGCTTACAGGCCTAATCGACGTGATGAAACGACTCGACGAATCAATCACGCGCAGCAACCGGGCCTTGGAGGCAGAGTCTAGCCGCCGTGGGAAGAATAAGAAGTTGATTGAAAATACCCAGAAGGAGTTGGATTCTTTTAAGGAACATCGCGAAATCATCGACGCTAAAGTCAAGGATCTTTTCGACATTGTTTTCGTGCACCGCTATCGTGACATTGATCCTAAGATTCGTGCAGAATGTATCGAAGCTCTTGGGACCTGGGTCTGCAATTTGCCCACCGTGTATATGTCTCCAGAGTATTTGCGATACCTGGGGTGGTTACTCTCCGACGTCAATGTCACAACACGTCTAGAAGTCCTGAAGCAGCTTGCCAAGGTTTTGAAGAGGGATGCCGAAAAATTAGCCCACTTTATCGATAGATTCCGCCCGCGACTCGTCGAGATGGCCACCCGAGATGCCGAGGTCTCGGTGCGTGTTGCTGCGATAGCGGTTGTTGACATCCTGCGAGGCTCTGGTATGCTGGAACCTGAAGAGGTTGACTCCGTTAGTAAATTGGTCTTCGACTCCGAGGTTCGCGTCCGCAAAGCGGTCGTTGGGTTCTTCTCTGAGTTGGTGCAAGAATTCATCGGCAATAAGATTGACGATATTGGTGGGAACGATGTACTGGATGAATTATTTGGGGATCAAGAAGAAGATGATTACGACTCCGTGAGAAAAGACTGGATTAACATTAAAGCCTTGGCAGAAAATCTAGCAGTTTATGATCACAACTCGACGCCGAGCAGGACGAAATAAGACATGGACTGGACGTGGCCGCGGACGTGGTTAACGCGAGTATACCTGAGAGTCGGATATCTTTGGCAGCGCAAGTCCTATACGAAAAGATGCCGGAGATCTCTAATTGGCAAGTAATCGCCGGCTATCTCCTGTTCGACCACACTACGAGTTCAAAGTCCCGATCATCGAAGAGTAATTCGACAGAGGTTGCTATAAAGAAAGCAGTGGCCCCACATCCCCAGGAAGAGACCATATTACTTGAAGTTCTTGCTACTGCAGTCAAAGAGTATCTTGCGCCATCAATGGAGCACGATAAAAACAAACGGCGGCATCATAGACTCGATCATGAAGCCCAAGAAGACGCCGGGTTGCAGCTTGCTGGGTTCATACCCCGTTTGCTAAGCAAGTATGGTTCTGATCCAGCAATGGCTGCTACCGTCCTTCGGCTGGAACATTTCCTAGACCTTGAAGTTTTTCAGCAGCTTCGACAAAACTCGGCTACTTATAATCAATTACTTGACGAAATAGCTACCCAGTTCAATCGGCATGTTGATCAAGCCCTCCTTAATGAAGCAGTAACGTCATTCCTCCATGCTCGGCAGTACTATGAGCTGGAAGAATTGGTGGATGGAAAGATGGCAGGACTTTGGGAAGACTCGATCAATTCCTTGCGAAGCCTGGATAAGATCTGCGAGCTGTCTCTCCGAGGCAACCTTGACAGATCAACACTGACAAGCTTGAGTCAGAATTTGATGAAGATTAGCAAGCTGGTCACAGTGTCAGACTGTATTGATGTGCTGGAAACTCCTGGGACATCCATTGATTCAGAACAACCACCCATCAAGATTCTAGTTGGGGTCGTTTCTCGGGGCCGTCTTACTGAACCAGACGATGATCTTGATGACCCCGAGGACGAAATTGTGGCCTTCGCAATCAAATCCTGTCTATTCTATTTCATGTGGAAGGTACAGCGATTACGGAAGGCCATCGAAAACGACGAAGACATACCCAACGACGATCTAGACAAATTTGTTGTCTTGCGCAAAGACTTGATTAACAATCTCATCCAGACCTTTTCGTCGCGCGGCTTTAACGATGATCTTCGCTTGTACGCAGTTGGGGTGGCTTGCGACATCACTCAACTGTTTATCTTTTTAAGGCCACATATTGATGGGCCACAAGATGCCAAATATAGAAAGCTACGCCCTCTCCTAGAGGAGATGCCGGCTGGTCTAATCACGCAGGAGATCATCCCAATACTTGATGCGGCGGAGAGGGCATATGCGAAACGCATAAAGAAGACACTCAATGATCCCGCAGACGACGATGACCCCCTTGATGATGAACTTCCGCCCGAGGACGACGAAGAGGAAGAGTTAACGGAACAAGAGCGTTTTGCCGCCGAGCTGAAAGCGGAGAAGATTCTGTGTGAGCTTGCCGCCAAGCTCGTCATGGCCATTCTGGCTAAGACGATCGATCATACTGGGTCAGACGCAGGTAAACTCCGAAGGCGACTGACTCGAAACAAGAACAAGCTAGGGCCAAATTTCAAGGATGTCGTTGCATACCTGGATGAGGATTACCTACGTGAGTTGCAGGGCGGAAGGAAGAAGACCGCGGCCAAGGGCAAAGGAAAAGAGGTCGCGAAGAAGCCGGCCCTTAGCCCGGAAATAGTTGTCGACGACGATGATGAGGACGACCCTTTCGAAGAGGTAGAACCCGAGGAGGGCACAACTGAAGACCTGAGGCGTCGGGAGTTAATAGACGATCCCATCGAGGACGACGAGGAAGAGGAACAGCCTACAAATAACCAGGCAGAGGAGGAGGACGATGTTATTGGCGATTAAAAGGCATCCTGTACGGCTATTTTCATCTACCTTGCGGCTGAGAACAATTTAGGGAGCAAATCCTCCTTCTCGTGGTACCAATCAATCTCCTTGCAAGCTCGGACGGACTGATAAAATGAAGGGGTTTATGATGAATTTTTGGGCCGGCGATATGAATCAGGTGTTTTTATCATGAAGCTTTGCTTAGCTTTTAATGTGCATAGTAGTTTCGCTCTCCCTTTCTCTTTTCTACGATTAGGCAGATCTCACATCCCTTTGCTATGATCCTATCCCCCTCGAAGCCAGGCTGGATTATATGTACTTATGTATGTATTATTAGGTCGTTAGAGGCTTGACCACCTATTTTAGGCAATGCGACCTAGATTGCGTTTAAAGTACACCCCAGCCACCTCATTCCCGAGAGGGTTTCGGGTGCGCAACACGAAAGCGTAGCACGGGTTGGAGAGTGCTGTGGATCGTTTGGTAGAGGGAGCTTTGAAGCCGTTAGTTACTTGAGCCCTTCGGCAGACAGCAGATTAGAATTTCTTCCTAGGGGGAGGGGTTAGATGGATAGGTAGTAGGCCTGGACAAGTGAGAGATTCGTTCTATGTGTCACAGTAACGTAAAACTGAGTGGACGAGCCACAGGAGTGAGAGATAACCCAGGCAGCAAGGGATTTCTGAAAGTGCTACTAGTTCCTATGTACCCGTCCAAACGAAAACTAGAACTAACCGACCTCTATAAATACATGTATGATCGAATAGCAATAATGCCCTACCCTTAACTTTGAAGATGGGCTCGTTTTTAGTCATCTTAACACGAAAGCCGTCACCCGATAGTAACATAGCTTTCATTCTCCCTTACTACGAGCGATTTTGGTTAACTTGCCATAAACTGTGGGAAGAGACCCAGTTGCGGGGGATAAGTTTCCACCTGTGCGGTGGCTAGTCTTACGACTCGATATAGAATATCTATGGTAAGGTAGAAAAGCGATAGATTTGAAGAGATCCATCGCTATGAACACGTTTCATCAGTTGAGCAATGCTGTGCTTCATATTACCACGTTTGCTTGAATTGATCATCAGGGGTGAGCCGTTGTATAGCCAACTGACTTCACGAATATCGAGACTGTTTAATCCGAGTGCCTTATTATCGGTCGTTTCTTAGCTTACAAGGTATAGGAGGTACCAAGTAAATAGCAATACAGCATACTATGACAGCGGGTCATTGAGGCCGAAAATGTAGTGAACCGCTGTGCTATTCCGTCTGTAGTATCATGTCAGGCAACTTTTCAAGTTTTCTATCCGTACTTAAAAGTTAAGAGCACATATAGACTGAAGAACCTAATAGCCGTTAAAAGAATTCATCTCACAGCATATCAAAAGCGGGAGCTTCATGCCCTTGTATTCGCCAGTTGGAGTGCTATGTTGCGCCGTAAAACTCATAGTGGCCTTTCGCGAATTGAAACTGCCGACTCTCTATTTAATACGGAACACAGTGGAGGGATGGGAGGCAACTTGACTGCTGTTATGGAGATGCTCTTTTGTACCTTCGGTTTAGTGATAAACTCAATGATGATTCCTGGTAGACCGAGACAACCTGGACGTAGAGGTTTCATGCGCAGGTACTAACTGACAGCATGTAAATAATTACTTGGCACCGTTGACCGTGGAAAAGCACACTGTATTCATAACTTTCTCATCAGGTCTTCGATGGGTCTTTATCCTTGTGTGTGTCTGGGTAACGACATTGATTTCGTCACAATATAAAGGCTAACGGATGGGTAGGCGCTTATACGGATAATGTGTACCTATATAGAATATTTATCGATAGATGGTGTTGCTCATCTGCTCTGCACATCCCGTTGGTCTGGCTGCTGAGAAGTCATATGATGTCGCTAAAAACTTATGATAGGCGAGGAGGTCCGTGACTTGATTTCCTGCGGTCTAGCAAATGGAGCTTTTGAGACGGGAGGTTGGACCCGGAAGTCGAACTTATCCGCCAGATCAAGGGTCCAGCAGGAGTGGAGATCCTCCGTGCCGCAAGAACGGGTACTGTCACGGCTGTGCAGGCAACGCGGCATTGTCTAGTCCCGGTTTAACAGAAAACGAGGTCCGGGATATATTTGATGACGTTTTACCCTTCGATTAGTGCTCGTATCTTTTTCAAAGTAGTGAAATTCGAACCGAATCGCGCATTGCCACATGGCTATTTTTTTAGTTTAAGCGATAAAGGAGTAACTGAAGATATAATAAGTAGTTATTATTGATGTTGGTTGCACACTGGGACGAGTATTCCTATGTTGCTAGTAAGACACTGATCTCTAATAGGGCACAATACCTCGGAGACTCTTTAGATATCTGCCGTAGCACTAATGCCACTTTTACTAGGAACTACGGTACCTAAGCAATCTCAAGTCTAGAACTCCTATATGCGAAGTAAAGCTCAAAGTTTGGGACGTTGTCTTCCAGGCTCAGTCTATTACAGCGGCTACCGGTATCGATATAGCTACTCGATCAGTCATCGAGGAAGCTGGCTACGGCGAGCGCTTCTCGTACCGACTAGGTCATGGGATCGGGATCAAGGGCATGATATCTATCTTGTCTTACATCCAATTAATTACTATAGTAGATTGTCTCACTCGCAATATCCACTAGCTGTGGCATAGGATATGGATCGCCTTGTCTTAAGAAGTGTAACAGATAACTTCGGCTTGAACCAGGCACGTAATCTACATACTGTAGACGGGGTATTCGGGGTTCGCCATGAAGATGTCTATTTAGTGAAGCGGGAGGCTGAACTGGTCGGAGAGCGCCTTAGGCCATTATGACTCTCGAGACGATAGAGCGTATAACTGGCTACTACAGGCATGCTATTCAATGTCTCATTGCGATAATCTTTTACTATAAGCGGAGATGGGCGTTACCAGCAGGCTCATCAACAATGTCAAAAATTGAACACCAGTAGCACAGCGTAGAATGGGCAAGACTTCCCAGGTTACTCAGACGTACAAGCTCACGCCTTGAGAATCTCGTACATGGTTGCAATCGTATACTTATTTCTTGCCGATCCTAGAGGCTTCGACTAACCGACGCGTATTCGCGGATGTGAGTCGTACAGACTCCGCTGCCGTGAAAACCTCCAATACGCCAAGTATGGAGAAGCCTTCGCCGCTCAATCCGAGCTCCCGAGAACGGAAACGCTTCTACTTGGCTGACTTCGGTAGCAAGGGTCCCTGTGCGCCTTTATCGAGCTTCCCCGGCCCAAATCCTACTTGCCCTAGGCATTTGCTGTGGACCTTCCATCTTCAACCTAGCTCCACAAGCCGATGTGGGCGCTGATCACGATAAACGCCATCATCTCAGATACTGGTTTGTTGATATCATACCCAGCTAAATGCAGCTTACAATACCTACCTGGTACTGTATACGCTATCATTACCAATTTCGTCGTATTATCTTATTATTGTCCTAGACTAGAGTAACTGCACCTGCCCGATACGATCGCAGCCCGCTTTGCTCATTGAGCTGTAATATTGTCTGTCCCAACCCAGCCCCCTGCTGCTGTTGAATAACATTGCAGGCCCCCCCCGTGGCTGAATTATTCTTGTTCTTGTTTCTTAGCTGTCTTTGTTCTTTGGGAGAGTATCCATTGCTGACCATCAATACTGTAACAATGGTTGGATATAGCCGGGTCCTGGGCTTATTCGCCCTTGTGTCGGCAGCTCAAGCGCTCCAGAGATCATCGCTTCCTATTAGTGAGCTCAAGAAACAGGTACGGTGGTGACATTCTTAACTGTAGTCACGAATAGCTCTACAGACAGTCAATTAAGCTCACACATGACGGTGACAGGTCCGAGGCGTTAACCAGCTTAGTGCCCGAGATGTCGACCTTCAGGCCACTCTACCCCGAGTATAACCTCTCGACGCCAATCGATCACTTCCACAATGATTCCCTCTATGAGCCGCACTCCGACGACAAGTTTAATCTGCGTTACTGGTTTGATGCTCAATATTACAAACCAGGTGGCCCTGTAATTGTCTTGTGCGGTGGAGAGACCGATGGAGCGGGCCGACTGCCATTCTTGCAAAAGGGAATCGTCTACCAGCTTGCGAAGGCAACAAACGGACTGGGCGTTATCTTGGAGCACAGATACTACGGTTCGAGCATTCCGACGAAAGACTTAAGCACGCAGAGTCTTCGATTCTTGACCACCGATCAAGCCCTTGCTGACACCGCTTACTTCGCCAACAATGTCAAATTTGCCGGCCTCGAAGACGTTGACTTCAGTCCCGAGAACACGCCGTGGATCGCGTACGGTGGCTCTTATGCGGGCGCATTCGTCGCACTTCTACGAAAGTTGTACCCAGACGCGTACTGGGGAGCGATATCGTCTTCGGGCGTGCCAGAGGCCATCTGGGACTACTACAAGTACTTTGAGGCTGCTGCTGTTTACGGGCCTCCTGCTTGCGTTGAGAAGACCCGAAAGATTACCGATATCATCGACAAGATCCTCATCGGAAAGAAGGGCAGCAAGTACGTCGGTCAGCTCAAGAGCGTATTCGGACTCCCTAATGTTACCCACGATGGGGATTTTGCAAGCGCTATCAATGGTGGTATCTACGGTCTTCAGAGCTTCAACTGGGATCCAACACAAAGCTCCGATGAGTTTTTCAACTACTGTGATATCGTCTCGTCGAACAAGCTGAAGTACCCTGAAACCGAGTCACTGAGGAAGTCGGTCAACGAGCTTATTAAGGTCGCTGGTTATGGGCTTCAAGTAAACGCATTGTCAAACCACGTGCTGAATTACATCGGCTACTACGCCCCCAATGCCGCCTCGTGTAAGAGCCAGGATCAGGACGACTGCTTCAGCACGTATGACGCGGATTTCTATAAACAAGATTCCATTTCTCAATCGTGGCGTCTGTGGCCCTATCAATACTGCACACAGTGAGTTAACAATTACCTAGAGCTAAACGTAGGCGCTAATATATCTATGTAGATGGGGTTATCTCCAGACCGGCAGTGGTGTTCCCAAGAACCAACTACCTCTGATCTCACGGACTATCGACTTGGAGTACTCGTCGGTTATTTGCCGCGATGCTTTCAACTTGACGGGGCCATCCAACGTTGATGCCATCAACAAATATGGCGGTTTCCACCTCAGCTACCCCCGCCTTGCTTGGGTTGACGGTGAATGGGACCCCTGGCGCGCAGCCGGCGTGCACGCGATCGGGCTTCCCGAGCGCGAATCTACCACCGAGGAGCCCTATATCCTGATCGCCAAAGCCGTCCATCACTGGGACGAAAACGGCCTGTTCCCGAACGAGACGACTGCCTCACTTCCTCCGGCTCCGGTCGTCGATGCTCAGAACCAGGAAGCTATCTTTGTCAAGAAATGGGTGGAGGAATTTCAGGAGCAGAATAGCCAGTGTAAAAAAGTGAAAGTCGGCCTAAGTTGTAGCGAGTTACTGATAGCATTTGTAGATACCGTAAACGAGCCAGCCGAGCTCTAAACCGGACAGTGTATTAGCTTCGTTTAATACTTAAACGATGATCAATAGGACCCCTGACGATGTTTATTTATTCGCGGAAACCATGTAGTCATTTGCTTATTAATCTTGCGAGACTGTTTCTATACTATATCGGGCAGATTAGACTTTTTGCTGCTATTTGCCTGACTCTTACTCCTAGGGCGAGAGCGGTTAGCAGCGACGCTTCATGAGTCCGATCTCCACGTCTTCTACACTACATTAGCTATATTACATTCGTAGTTCAGAGTTTTGAAGCCGCCGCCGCCGCCGCCCTATGTTCGACACCAAAAACAATAGCTTGGTCCAACTCCAAGGTAGGGTGGTTTCGGCTTGAACTCGTAGCTTGACTCGTTGTCAATGTGCCCCTGCTAGCGAAATAACGCCGACACATCTCTTGTATCACCGGCCCATCGTTGCTCTTCACATCTAACAAGAATAGAACAGCCATCAGGATCTCTGCAAGTTTCCAGAGAATGCCCCTGGCGTCTTGTAATAGGTCCTCTTGTGTATTCGCCTCTAATTGAGCCCTTAAGGCATCCCATTGCGTCGTGACATGTGCGCTTTTTACGTCTCCTTCCCCACTTGATATGATCAAGTCAAGAGCTTTGATACTATCGGGCCCTCCTTTAGGGTGCTTCAGGGCCCGGATGAGATCTGTGCCCAGAACATCTGTTGTGCCCTCCCAGATGTTGAGCACACATGCATCTCGAAATAGCCTCGCAACATTCATATACTCAGACTCGGCGTTCTCGAGGTAACCCACGCCACCAAGCGATTCCATACATGCGTATATGAGCGGGATGGCCTGTTTGGTGACGTACGCTTTTAATAACGGGGTGATCACGCGCAGAAGCGGCGTGACAAGTTCGGGAGGGGGTGTTATAGCTGCGATAGCGGATGGCGGCGTTAGAGATGAAGTCGGGTTCTCCTCCATCCCTAACAAATAGCTGCTGTAGAATGTTAAAAGCATCATGGCATGGTGCTCGATGGTCATGTCAGCAAGCGTGCGCATGTGCAGCGCACTATCGACAAGCCTCATGTGCTTCCCACGACCGGCGCCGACTTCACGCACCTCGGCAAATGCTCGTGCAATCGCCAACCCGCGGCTGAGGTATCCAAGTGCGCCAATCGCTGATCGGATTCGGGTGATCGTCAAGATCGTCGATACCTCCTTGATGCCCTGTCCCTCTTTCCCAAGTAGCCATCCCCTCATACCTCGGAGTTGTAGCTCGGCAGTCGGGAGCGACTTTGTGCCCATCTTGTTCTTCAATCTCGAGATGGTAACGCCGTTAAGCTCTGTGCCACCTATAGCCCCCGTGGCGGAAACCACAAGAGACGGGTTATACCGCCTCATCGGAGCATAGAAAGCCGACAAGCCTTTTGGAGTTTGAGCGAGCAATATTGTCATATTGCTGTCTGTCGCGCTAGAAAACCACTTGAATCCGTCGATAATCCAGGGGCCAAGAGGAATGCCTTCTTCAGGGTCGCAAAGAGGAGCGTCGTTTGGGAGAGGCGAGTACGTCGCGACAGTCTCAGACCGTGACACATCACTACCACCTATGCGCTCAGTCATCCACTGCCCGCTAGTCCAGGCCGTGGTAGGATTCCGGGACACGAGGTGGTCGTAAGCATTCTGGAATACTTTCTGTTCCTCGGAGCTCAGCTTTGGATCGAGTAGGCGTTGCTGCAGAACCCGGGCAGCGCCATTGGCCATCGCACCGGGGCATCCCACATTCGCGGACGAAGATTCGAAGATGAGTTCGCGGAGGTATTGCACGATTCGGGTGTATTGATGTAACCCTGTTTCGTAACCTTGGCTGACAAAACTGCTCGACTTAGTCCACGGCCTCTCGACAGCGCTTATGAGTAGCCACTAGACTTACCCCTTTTCAATACTGAAACTCCGTAGTTTCCTCCAGCCCTCCGTCACGACCAACTTCGTGCTCACAGGCTGGCCAAAGGCATTTCTGCCGCCACCCGCGACGTACGGCTGGTTCTTCTCAGCATCTGTGACCCAGTCGAAAATGTGCTGCTGCAAGACTTCATCTCCTAAACTTGTGATTTCCGGTGCAACGGTTCGAGCGATGTCGACGGGTAAGAATACTGTTGAATCGCCTCAGCATGTGTAGCAAGTGATACCTAAGAGTTTCGTTTACTTACAGTTAAAGACTCGTTTTATACTCGGATCATGAAGAAACTGATTCTGTAAGGTCGGGAGGAGCTGGAAGAAGCCCGTATTAGCACTTGCTGGTTCCATGTTCGTGTAAGGATATCCCTCTCTCACATGGTGGGAATTACACCGGCCTACATGATTCCTATGTGAGCCCTTTATGTTTGTAACAGTCTCCCTTGTATAATCCCAGTAATAGTTCTTTGTCTATAGAAAGCCTCCAAGTTGCCAGAGGCATTTGCCGAGGCGCCCCACGCCGTCGCTCGTGACACATGCTCGATCACAGCGCGAGGTGGAAAAGAGGTGTGTCGACTTTCTGTTTTGAGCTAAGTAAAGTCGCGATGAGGCCAATCATAAGCGGACAGCGGTCAAGCTACCCATTTCCTAATGGGGATACCCGCAGACCTTGAAGAACCAAAAGCGGAAACTGTTCCGCCTGTCACGAGTCTCAATTCGAACATTGGAGATCATTTATTACGTACATATAATATATATAGTTAATATTCCACCCCGAAGGTCACTTCATATTGCAAAATAATACATGGCAATATCAGTTTCTCATGATATATCTATCTCAGCCGGGATAGAAGAGCCAATAAAAAACCGACTCAGGTCCTTGGAGAACTAAGTATTTATTTTCTGAGGTCATAGTAACATGCCGCAATATAACTAGGGTTTAGTCTTGTTATGCCCTCTTTCTGTCTACGAAGTTCGAATCAGCACCTCCCCTAAATCCGTATATCCTAAGAATGCGCACCGAATGGAACTGGGTCAGTAATTGGGTCCAAGATTCTAGACTAAACGCTACTGTACAGTAGATAATGTCTTTTCAACAGCCCGAGATAGTGTTCCTAGGTTAGATTGTGGTCATGCGCTTCATTATTGTCCTCGCCAATACCCGCTAAGTAACGCCAACGCCAAGTGTCTAACGTGCTGAAGAGGACGTTGATGTTGTAGTGCAGCATTTAGTGTATCGGGGTACCGCAAACTTAGGAAATATCATGACATTCCAATGCACTGTCGAGCATGTTCGCCTCGTATCAAACAGGGTATTTATTATAAAAAGCTGGAATCGCAGTTGATAGGACATGACGTTGCACGAAAGCTGTCAGTGTGACAGCAGTCGCTTACCGCAGCCCATGTCGCTGTGCACACCACACTACACCACACCCCCCACCTTTCCAATATAAGACTGAGTCAGCTTTATTGAAGCGGCGCGTATTTATAATGCTATACTGACGCAGTGTCTCCCTCAAGGACACTGGTTCTTACAGTACACATCGCAGATAGCTTCCTGTAAGCAAAATCAAAAGACAGATCAAGGTTAAATCTCCTAGGCAGTAGCGTGCTCGCTAACAGTCCAAGTCGAAACTTTTTAGAGTCATATGCTTTCCTACGGTACCCTCTCAAGGAAATCAATCAAGGGGCTGGAGAAAGTAGGTAGGGTCTAGCGTCAACAATGACCAATCGCGTAAAGTCTATCCCTCTTTTCAAAAAAACCTCTCTTCATCGGAGGCCGAAGAAAACGCCAAAACCTAGATACTGCGTCTGCTATATCCTGCTCAGCTTTTCAGACAGCAGATATCATAGTGGAATTCTGCGCAATCTCACATCTGAGCCGCGTCTTGGCGTCAGAGTCGTTGTTTATGTGCGCTGTAATTCCGCAGCCACCCAGCATGCCAAGATATATGACCGAGGTGTGTCAAGCTGACCAATCTATCTTTCCATCCAGCTTGAACTTGACTGAAACCAGAGTTTTCATCTTGTCTATGTCAGTTGATTGACGTAGCAAGTCTCTTGTCAACGACTAGGTAGTGCTGTACGAAAGAGGTAAGTTTTCAAATGGGGTTTTAGGACGCAACTCATGCCACAAAACCTCGCGACTCCATCTCTGGACTATGGAAGGGAAAAGTGAATTATAACAAGCTGATTCGGTGACAAGGTAGAAATGCGAAACGTAATATGAGCACGCCTTAATGAACGTATAGGAACAATGACCATGTTTCGGCCTGGCTTCCTCCTCGGTTTACCGATAAGAATCTCTTATATTGCATTATTATAAGTATCTTCGTGTGAACTATACAATTCTATAGGTTATTTATACATATATCATGCCTCAATCTCTTGATCAAGACCGTGATCTAACTACTATTGTGACTCAGACGCAGATCAAGGTATTGTCCAAGCACTGAATCCGTGCTTTCATTTCTCGAGTGCTTCTCTAACCGAGGGCGGTTTCTCAGCCCCCGGTCCCTCGATTCATGCTCGGTCCTCCAGAACTTATCCTCGGCGCCATCCTTGTAGCTGTGGCTGTCTCCCGTCGCGTGCAAGTGAAATTCTCGGCTGAGCCTCTCCTCTGCGATGACGTCTAACCCGACACCGTCACGACCAGATAGAGTCGTAGCCGTGCTAGAACGCGACTGCGATCCAGACAGGTGGTGCATTCGTTGTCTTTCTTGATTTTCTCTCTCTTCCTGCGCCTCTCCCTGCATGAGTTCCCGCATAATCCTGCGACCTTCTTCCCGGTCCTCCTCGCTCGTAATCTCCAGCCCCCAGGCTTTCAGAAACGTTGCCTCACCTCGGTAATGCCGATGTAGCCAAAACCTCTCTTTCGATGTTAGCTTCTGTTCAGCCCCAGGCGGCTGTCCGTCTGCCGGCTCCTGGACCTCCCTAGGCGGACTTCTCTCAATACCACGCTCGCTAGAGCTAGACCGCCCTCTTCTATGCATTTGATCCCACGCCTTCCCTTGTCCAGCGAGTTTCGTCGCTGAGATTGGTGGTAGGGGCACGTTGGGTGGAGCGCTCGTAAGAGGTGGTAAAGCCCGAGGTTCCTGAGGTATCTTTAAAGGTTTCGGTGAACGTCTTACGCTCCTTTGAAATTCTTGGGTTTTGAGCTCATGTACCAGCACCTCGTGTTTTTGTGGACTGTCTTTTTGGTGCTGAGAAACGGTGGGTGAATTCCTCCATTCCACCTGTCTCGCAACCTCAGCATTTGACTGGGTCCGTCGAAGTTGAACTTCTATTGCTCTCAATGGGCCCTCGTTCCCAACAGCTCGCTTCGTCAATCGCGGAGGTGCGTGGCGTGATGCTTTGGATAAAGAGGTTGACCTTTTCGGAAACTGGACGGATCGAGGTGCGTTCGTCTCCGGCAAATCTATAGGGGAAGAGATTGGAGAGCGCAACGGCGAGACGGCACTCGGGGGGGCTATTGAGGGTCGCATTGCTCGACGAGCTAGGCGACAGTGGAGAAGGTTGGTCCTCCTCAGCGGCCTCTGTGCTGGGGTTTACATATGGATAGGCCGTCCGTACACCTAGATTTTGAGACTCGTTCCTGGTTTTTAACGCTTCTGGCTGCAATTCTGGGAACCATTGTGTTATAGGTCTCTCGCTATCGAGATTTGGAGCATCGGGCGATTCTCTCGGGCCGTCGTCCGGACTCGCAATGGCGATACCTATCCCAGGCGGGTTCGGCGGCGGTGGGTTGAAAGCCCATTTTGTTAGAGGCCGCTCCGTGGACCTTGATCGATCCGGTGCCGGAAGCTCCAGGACATCAAAAGCCGTTCCCACGCGTGCGCCCCCGAGATGAACAATCTCGGGCTCAGCGGAATGCTTGGAGCTGTTGTTGGAACTGGTTCAAGAACCACGCGTTAGTTTACAATAGGAATGGCGTTGATTCAAAGGGGAAAGGGTTTGGCGCATACTTCGCGCTCGTTCTGCTCGAGTTCCATCTCACCCAGCTTAAAGCCCTCTGACTCGGCTCTCGTGAGGGCGGCATTCTGAGAATGTACTGAGGCCGGTCACCGTTCGCTACCTCTCCAACTAATTGGTCACCACAACGTCGTGGGCATGAAACCAGAAGAAGGATATGAGGCCAGCGCAACGTGACAACAAAAGAAGAACATTCAGGAGGCTGACATGTTCGCTTTCATGACCATTTCTAGTGTACTGTACTGTACAGTACGTACGTCCATGGATGTATCTAGACCCTGCAGAAGCCCACTTGACATCAGCATTAGGGTGGTCTAGCGCGCTATAGTACCCCTGTCAGTTCATACACCTCAAACCCGGCTAACCACCCATTGGGCTATAGCTCAGTGGAAATGCTCCCCTAGCGAGTCAACAAAGGGTCCTGACAGGGGCTATCCCAATTACTGGATCACCATTTTCCTATTAAAACCTGTCAACAGATTCATGCGTCTACGGAAAGGATCGAATCGGTATATAATCCGAGAGGTTTGTCAGCAAGATCAGACGAACATTCAATTCTAAATTGCAAACTTCTACATTTATTGAATTGCCACCTCTTGACTCAGCTGGGCGAAAAGAAAGCATTACAGGTCGTCCACTCAATACGAACTTACAAGTAAAACTCGGTAAGCCGGCCTCGTATCAATCATAGTGTACGTCATTCGAGTCAGGGGAAAGACTACTCTACAATATGCCGATATATACTAGTACAAATATCTACACTATTCCATATAAGGTAAGTACACTATTCTTCCCCTTAATATCTGTCGCGTTTAATACCAAAGTACAAAAGCCTCAAGAAAAAGCCATTATAAGTAACGCGATAAACTACACTACCTCCAGTAATTATGACCTAATACCCTTGCAGATCTAAATATCCCGCGATTCGTGCTTGATGTGCTAAGTAGGTTCATCAGGATTGTCTGTAGAGCTGCCGGCCAATATCGTCCGTCGAACACGCCCGCAAGCAAGCAAATAAGTTTCCCCCATCCGTTTCTCGGCTGGGCGGGAACCTGCCGGAAGGTACCCAAATGTGTATATTGTCTAGTTCCTACACTCTACTCAAGCGCCATCAACAGGTAGGCACTTGATCTAAGTCATGACGCTTACAAGTTGCTTCTTCGAATGCGATATAGATTGTGGAAAAGCAATCGGATTTGTTAGCAAATACCAACTTCAGCTCGGTGACAATGCCTCCAGGTTAGAGAATTGGGCATCCCGTCTGCCACCACAAGCTGGGGAGCCGATTAGTGATCAGGTCGGTGATGATCAGCCAATCCCCGGCATCGATGTTTTTGCTTTTTCGGTTTCATATTTTTACCCATTCTTACTGTATGTCTCCTGCGCCGGCTGAAATAAGAAAAAAGCTGAAACATACGCTCTCTTCTTGAGGCCTTTTAATCCTTGCGATAGGTCGGAGGCGCGGGGACTTTCACCTACTAAGTACGTACAAGATACTAAGATACTACGACCTACAGTACACGAGCTCTGGGGCGAGTACCGGTAGACCGAGGAGGCCAGAGATACTTATCTAGGCTACTTGCGCAGGCTACCTGTACAGATTACTTGAGGCAGTTCCGCCTAGTCTATAGGTTTTCTGCTTTTGTTACAATAGGTACTCTTGGTAATATCGGTCACGGTCTACCTTCCAATCATATGTATAAATAAATCTAAGGGTTATAGATGATGTAGGGAGATAAATTATCTTGCGTCCTCGCCCTTTTCTTAGTGCACGACACAGTCGACGTATTACCCTCATGATTATACTCGATTTAAATAAGAGTTGTATAAAAATTAAAATGCTTTAAATTTATGACTCTACATTCTTAATAATCCTTTTTCCCCTGGCGCAGCAAGTTGAGAAAGGGGGTGTACCAGTACACAAAAAGGGACCTGCTGTTGCACCCTTCACTGTTTCCACAAGAAGACATTTTACGGGCCCTAAATGCGGACTTTAAAATGTCCCACGAAACAGCTGCCTTCAGGATTCTTTAGAGTTCGTAATGTGTATTTCCCCCTTTGATTTCGGAGGGTGGTGGTAAAAGCTCGATTGATCTTAAGTTGAAGCGAGTGAGTGAAAGGAGAAAAAGGGGAGCGGATGAGCAATATATAATCGTGTCCACTCTGCAATAAGTAGGAAAATGACGGCTTTGTTTCAATCCTGCGGTCCGGCTGTAATTAGATGTCGTACACGTTTGAAATACTTCTAAAGGGTGCTTTGTCTGGCTGTGCTTTAGATTAGAGACTAGACGCCAAACATAGAAAGCCTGATGCTGCTGTATACTGAAATAGTGCGGGTGGCACCCGCAGATTGTTGGACAGTGACATAGGAGGTAGGAAAAGCGGCTACAAAAGGGGGGACTGTATACCGCGCTCCTGCTCTATACATTCGACTGATTGAATGAAGCCTACGGATGCGTAAAGGGCTGCCTACCTCCTTAGACTAGGGCCTCAAGACCACGCGGACCAATTCAATACAAAGAACTCGCGTTTATCGCCCCTTAAATCACTTGTGTGATTCCCTAGCTCTTTTCGTCGATACTGAGGCTTAGGCGACGACGGATCTTTTTTGTAGATTAGCCTTGCAACTTAGTAGAAGATAGTTTGAGGACTCCTTCGTAGCTTGCCTCCTGGCTTAAATATACATCATCTCATTATGACCTTGAACAAATTGGAGGTTTTTCTATGCGGCGTGGCCAGATACGTTGCTTGCTTGAGCGTTATAAAGATTGGTATAAGACTTATCCTTAAGGGTTATCGCCTTCCATGTAGGGTGAAAATATGTGATTGTTGCTCAGGTTATGCATAATATACTATTGGGATCATGAATTCTATTCTACTGAACTTGATTTAAGCATTTTCATATAGCTTTCCGTACCATTTCAGTTATAGGTGTAGAGAATATGGCCTTATTATCCGCCGCCTTCTCAACTTGACATCATCAGCTGTAAGATGATACTGTCGTTTATTAGAAATACCGTCTCGAATACAAACAGCACATCAGCCCTCTCTAACCAACTGTCATTCGGTACTCCGTTTTCCTCGGGAGTCCTCACCAGCAGGTACCCGTAGTCGAATAGATGTGTGCCATCAGAGGAGATATCGTCGGGCACAAGTCTAGCGGGTAGCCCCTGCTTGTAATGAATCTCGGCGAAAACTAAGTACGGGCCATCCCTTAAGCTGTAGCGCCGAAATGAGTTTACGGATCCGATTGTTCGGGTCGGGGATACATAGTTACTTACCAGGAATCGTGTTCGTCAAGAGGCTGGACGTGATGATCGTCGCCCCGGGGAGATGCTTTGAATAGATGCGCGGTCAATTTACACAGGCACTTCCCAGCGCTTCCTGTTTCGTGTTTTCCCCCTGATGTAACTGTGTATTGAGTAGCCTAAATTAGCATGTACTTGCACCGAATCTAAACACCTCAGCTTGGCGTATACCTAGTAGTTTGTAGACGACAGCTCGCGTCTATACACTAAAGGATGCTACAGATCGGGGCCGCCAAGTTTATCGTCTGCTCCGTAGTAGTTGTTGGAATGAATGTCGCATATTCGGGGGCCATTTACCCGAGCACTAAGTGACCATTGGAGTACCGTTATAGGCTGCGGAAATGTACACTCCGGCGGCGGTACCCTCCGCTATATATACTGCCAGTCAATATCTCAAGAATGAGCGTAGATACCATGGCTCCTATTTTGGCACACGTAGTAGCTGCGTTGGTTGGCGTAACTTCCACGGCTTCGGCCGTGACGTTCACGATCCCATCCCAGGCACATACGGGAAGCTACAAATATGCGCCGGTTGACCCAGCACCTGTTGGTATTTCATTCGAGTTCTTCGCGTTCCCGTCATACTTCACCAACGTAACAGCCACGACACAATGCCTATCCAATTGGAAAGATCTAACAGGTGTTTGGCCGCCCATTCGTATTGGCGGTACTACGCAAGACCGCGCGCAATATGATGCGAAAACATCAGCCTACGTAGTGTACTCTGTCTCGAATCCGGCGGATGCACCTGCGAGTCTGACATTTGGGTCGAGCTTCATGACATTGGCAGGCAAATATGGCGGTAGCGTAGTCGTGGGTTTGAATAGAGGAAAAAATAACATTCAAAACACGATTGATGCTGCCAAGGCCACGGTGAACGGGATGAGCAACTTGCTCGCAATTGAGCTGGGGAATGAACCCGAATGTAGGCCACGGGCTCCTCTCCTAAAGTATCGGCGGCTTTGGGACATAGAGCTGACTGGCAAAATAGATTACCCCTCCAATGGACAACCGATAGCGGGCGGCTCCTGGAGTCCGGCCATAGATGCAGCTTCACAGAACAACTGGGCCATCTCCGTAGGATCTGCCGTGAACAAGAGGGACATTATTCAAGCCGGCAACTCGAATGATTCTCCTCCAAAATGGGGCGCGGCCGAGCTGATAGCGACGCAGAATGCTACTGTGAAGCAGTACATCCATAATTATGCGCATCACAACTACCCTGGCGGGTCGATAACATCGCTCATGAGCCACAGCGGAATCTCGAGGAATCTGCATGTCTTCGATGCAGACGTCGCTGCTGCTTTGAAAGAGGGCAAGCAGTACATCTTCGGAGAGACGAATTCTGGTACGTGCTCTTCTTTTGACTCTTTATCTTGACCTATTCGCGCCCGCCGGAGAGGTGTAAACTGACAACAGTGTGAAGTATCTGGGGGCGGGGCGGCAGGTGTCTCGCCAACCTTTGGAGCAGCGCTCTGGACGATGGACTACGTTCTCCGCGCGACGTACAGCAACATCTCACGCACTTACTTCCATCACGGGACGGTTGGTAATTGCCAATACTGCTTCTGGGGCCGATATAGTATGGGAGCTCCGTACTACGGCGCGTATACGGCGACGGCGTTCCTGGCAGGCGCTGCCTCTATTACGGCGCTCGACGACGGCAATTCGAATTATGCGGCATACGTAACGTTCGACTCGGCAGGCGCTCCATTGCGAGCACTGCTGTATAACTCGGACTATTACAGCGGTAGCGGAACTCGATCAGCACAATCCTTCGAACTTCGAGGATTGACGGGAGGCTCGGTCAGGGCGAAGAGACTCGTGGGAGATAGCGCTGTCGCGAGAGTTGATCAGGGCGGCAAGGTGACGTTCGGCGGCCAAACATTTACGAATGGGGACTGCATTATCAGCGGTGGCGAGACTTTCGAGACTTTGACCGTGAGTGGCGGGCAGGCTACCGCTTCTCTAAAAGCGAGCGAGGCCCTGCTTGTTTACCTAAAGTGAGATAGGTCTTAAAAGTTGAGCACAATATGATTGTGGTAAGGCCTATGATATTGTAGTATGGATAGGGTCGTGGTTCAGATGCCATATTTAGAGAGTAGATAATATTGGTCTGACAGATGTGCCTCACCAACAACCAATCCGATGTCTTGTGTAGCGAAGCGTGATAACAGTATATACGGATATTAGTAGCTAATAATCGCGATACTAATCAGGCTATAGCTAAACTCACCCACTAACTAAATAATTACTATATGAGATGCTGCCAAACCTATTCTCCCACGTAGAAGAAGCTGGCGATTGTCAGAGTCTCCAGTATGTCACCCTAGGAGGGGTATCTCATTTGCGCTTGTTTTCCTCTAGGAGTGCTATTGCGATTGGACTCAATTGTGCTGAAAGGCTAGCTGCAGCCAAGAGCCTGAGGCTTGGTCGTCTAAGTCCAAACCTTCTCAAAGCTGAACGCCGGCTGGGAGAGCAATGCCAACTTATTTGGTGAAACCTGAGTGTTTTTAAAAGACTGGCCCCTGTAATGAAGTATGAAGCGCTGACTAAGGGTATTAGAAAGCTTCGTGCACTCCGAGCGTTTGACTTCATCCCTCCACCAAAACCTTGGTAATCTGGGTAGTGTAGATAAACATAGATAGGTACATATGTACTCTGTAGGTAGAAAAGTGTGGTATTAATCTCTTGGTCATGTGATCTCGCGATGTTCAGCAATTGACAAGTAGGTACAGTACTTACCTACTGTGAGATCCAAAAGTCCTGTTGTAACACATCTATTTCTGATTACATAGTATACTGATCTGCATATGTATATCTACGGGGATAGCTAGACGCTGTCATAACTGTCTATAAAAGACGCTTTATGTAAGGTGGTCGACCGTCTTACAACTGTGGTTGCGTCGCCGTTCTAACCTTAGCACATTCGATACATATCACGAGTGTCAAGGTCAACAGCTACTTGCTGCGACAATCAGCCACTGACCTATTTACCAGGAAAACTCTGGTTTCCTGGGTCTATCCGCTCCGAAACTTGTGTAGATCGCAGCGTAGGCTTAGGTTTTAAAGATGAGCTCTATAATTATTATATTATTCTTACCCAATCAAACTTATTATCGATGTAGTTTCAATTACTTACTTACCTTGAGCAGGTAGTTTCCTAACCGTAGAACACAATCGGTCGGGTCTTTTTAGATTAAATGCACATGCAGGAGACACAGCTACGGGTAGAAAAGTACGGGAACTAAATCTTTCAACCATTCGGTAGTGTATTTTTCTATCGATATTTGTTGTTGTTGTTTGCTACCTACAACTTATACTGACATAGGTACATTAAGTAGGTACTTACCCGCTATCGAGGCGAAATGGATGCGCTAAAAGTACTTACGCTGCTAACTAAAAATAGCGCTCAGACTCCTGTATTGTGAGGCTAAGCCAATGTAGGAGGTAGAGACATTCCAAATTAAGTTTACGGTGGCTGCAAGTGCCCAATACGGATGCCAGTGGCAGCGAGTTAGAGCCAGAACAATTCTGCTGCCTGAAGACGCGACCTCCAAGTCTCTCGAATACTGATATGATACATGTACAGCATCGGTGATACACTCGTATACAGTAGTTGGTTGGACCCCGACCCCCATGCAACTCGACATCTACTACAGTTCCCGCTAATTAGAACCAATCAACTTGATCAATCATAACAATTGAGTTCGGCATTGGTAGCGTACATTCCCTGGAAACGACGACAGCTTGAACGATCAGAATCGAAACAAGCAGCAATTGAGGATTGGCGTCCTCGGTTCTCCCAACTTTTAACGTCCAGCAGAGATACGACGGCGGCTAGGAGAGAGTGAGTGACCGAGTGAATGAATGAATGAATGAATGCGAGGTCACTTCAAGAGCGGAGTTGACGCGTGATCTCATTACACAACGCCTTGCTTCTGCAGCCCGCCTAGTCTGAGTGAGGATCTGCCTCATCTTCGCAACATACGCTAGCTTTCCACCTCTGCCCAGGCTGCTGTTTAAACGGCTGCCTGAAATCAAGTCGGCACAGGGGACTTCGGTTCCCTGTCATACTGTACAGTATAACCCAGCACACCAGAGACGCACGTGAGTGGCGACCATGGCACGACGGTCAACACCCGCCATAACACAGACGCCTTCGTCGTCGTCGAGTCTGCCATCGACCCAAGCTCGTATTGTTGTTCGTGGACAACACCGCCTTCGGGGTCCCATCCCACTCGTGGCTACCAACCCTCATCAGCCTCTTCCTGCTCATATGAATCGAGAACATGAACAGGACCTTCACTCTCATCATCTGGGTCACCACTCTCTAAATCCCATCAACATGGATTTCGAATCCCAGATGCGTCAATCGGGCCTCCCTCTACAGGTAGAGGAGGATATCAGGGCGGCCGGTGAGTAACCCCTGGAGTCATTTTCTTCCTGTTCTGGCCGCTTGCGGAGTCAAAAAATTCCCCATTAGAGCAATGGACGTGTCTCGGGAGCATGCAGAACTCCTAAAACCTGTGCCGATTTTCCCTAAAAGAGTAATTACTGACCCCAGCGAGCTATAGTCCTCGCCTCCCTCGGTGAGCCGTCGACTAACCATCCCGGACTAGTAAGGAAACGGAGGAGCGCCGCGTGGAGAAAGGCCATGCGATGGCTATCAGTGTCACTGAGCATTGCCCTCGTCATTGGTGTGATCACGTCGACCGCGATTCTCGGCTACCAAATAGACGTAGATGCAATATTTGCTTTCGTTTGGGTAAGTACAACCACTCGCTCACCTAGAACATGCAAGTCAAAAGGATCGCGGCTGATACTGTGACGTGAATATAGGGGCCTTTGCTCGCCCTATGGAATGGCTGGCGGCTCTTCCGACTCAGGCAGCAGTTCGACCGAGAGGTTATATCGGGCTGGCATATCGCCTTCGATATTATCTCCCTCTCGACTACCATCGCCCTAACGGTAGTGGTCATCCTATGGACCGTGAATCGAGCTGAGGACTATATTTTTGAATACGATTTTCAATATGATGTTTTCTGGCGGGGTGTCTCTACATCCATCGTCTTTATCGTTTGGGAGTAAGTCAGCCCCCGAAGGTTAAGGCAACGGATAGGACAAGCTTGGCTAACAATATTTACCCTTTTGTTACAGCGTTTTACATTTTATCCTACTTATCATAACCATGGTGGAGAAGTGGACCAAACCTGCGTACTCATACCTTTCGCCGAATCCACTCCCACCAATTGTCGTCCAGTATATGCCTACCTATACAACTTGCCATGAGCCTCAGCCAGGGGAAGACAAGAATTCCTATCTTGCCGAGATAGGCGACTTACAGCCTCAGGGAATAGCACCAGCCTATTCAGCACCAAAGAATGATGCCTCATCACACACAGAAGAAGTTCGTTGAGTGAGTTGCGTTTTTGAACGGACTGAGAGACAAGGCAAGAAGATGGAGAGCGATTTGTAAAGCGCCCTGCGCGCAGCTATGAACTGTATAGCACCCCGGGCTACCGTGCCTTTGGAGAATGGGAAAATTGGGCGAGGCCAGCTTCACCTTAGCATCGTTGTTCGACCGGGGGAAGGGTTTAGGATATACAGGTAGCAAAGGTCGACTGTGGCTTCTGTGCGGGAAATGTAGAATTTAGGTCGCGATGGGTCGTCCCGGTCTCTAAAATCTGATTTTCATGCTAATGTTTAGTAAGCTAGTATATGGTTCCAGATCAAAATGAATCTGCCACTGATCTAATGAGACATCAGACTTGGCTTAGACATGTTTGAGATGGCGATCTTTGTTTGGCGAGAGGATAATTGAGAGTATCCAAGCACGTTAGGAAATCTGGGATAAGAAATTACTCACACAGAATTAGTTCAAATAATAAACTGCTTTAAAGACCCCCCAGGCATTTCAACTTGCTCGAACGTTTTGGTGTAATTACATGTCGGAAAGGATTCTGTAGCCATTGCCTTTCCACCCTTCAATCCTCTATAAGAGTCTTCCCAGGGCATACCTACGAAACCTCCCAAATTCTGATGTTTTTAAAACCAAAACAGAAACAAAATATTAAAATACGAAAAGAAAGTAAAATGGATTTAAATCATACCTACCTAGTTTTATTTGAATTTTAAATAGTAGAGTCTATGGTATATGAGTAGTGGGCAGGTATGACCTACTGTGGTGGAAGGTGAAGAGCACACGGAATACAAAAGAAACTGGCAGAGTGCCCTTGTGTACTAGACCGTCCATTACTTCTACAACATCAAATACCACGTCTGATCCTATTTTCTATATGTGCATGGGTTCTTGGGCGGGAGCGGGTGCGTCTACAGTATTCAGTGACGTCATGAACATCCCTTGGTCATTAACATGTAGGTACCGGTAGTTGCATGCCTAAGGCATTCATTCTCTTATCGCTTATCGCTTATCGGACCAAACTGGAGTAGCAAAAAAATTTATCTAGGAAAAGATTTATCTTGAAAAAGTCAAAAATTTCACGCCCCACTATTCCTGACACGCAGCGGATGCTGCCAACCAGTTGCAGCCCAAAATAAGCCCCCGGATGCGTAGTAACCCCCACCTACCGACGCTCCTGCGACGGCAATTGGCGACAAGGCTCAGCAGGCTCAGCAGGCTCAGTGGAACCAGTGCACTGTACTGTAGCAGCACAGCAGGGCACCAGCACAGCCAGGGTACATATTGTAGGTACCTCTATCGCCCCTCCCTCTCCCTGTCTGTCTGGACACCACTAATTTCTCTCACCCCTCCAGGCCGTCATTCTATTAAGGTTTTCTCTCTCTCTCTTGACCCAACCCCATCACCACATCGCTAACTTCTGCTGGTCTTGTTGGTGACGGCCCGAGATAGAGAAAGTGAAACTCTCTATCAAACTTCGACATTAGAGTCTTTCTCTTTTTTTTCAGCAAGGTTGTAATTCGTCACATTTACTTGTGATCGTTCTTACCATAATTCCTTATACATCAAACCCCGCGCTCGAGTCCGGATCCCACACATCCCAGGCGGGGTAAATTCGTGACGACTTTTTTTATATTGCTCGTCATTGCATCTGCATCCGCATTCGCAGACACACCAATAACATCTCTGCTTCGACGGTTATAGTACATCGTCGACACACTCAAGATGGTCTCTGCATCCAAAGAGAAGAGACTCGCCAAGAAGGCCGCCGAGGGCAAGGGCGAGAAGAAGACTCTCGTCTCCCGGTCCAAGGCCGGCTCCAAGGCCGCATCCAAGAATGCCAGTGCCGCGGGCTCTGCAGCCGGCGACGACAGCCCCCCCGATCCTAACGATCTGCCAGCCACCAGTGAGAAGGACACCGAAAAAGTCAAGCGACTCGCCGATCAGAAAGATGCCCATGGTCTATCCGACCGTATTACCACTGGTGTTCTTGCCTCCATCCCGAGCAGCCGAGACGTCAAAATCATCAGCGCCACCTTAACCTTCCACGGCCGAGTGCTCCTCAGCGAGACCGACCTAGAGTTAACTTTCGGTCGTCGTTATGGTCTGTTGGGTGAGAACGGTTGCGGAAAGAGTACAATGCTCAAGGCCATCGCCGAGCGTGAATACCCCATCCCAGACCATGTCGATATCTACCTGCTGAACCAGGGCGCCCCGCCCTCTGACCTTGGCGCTCTCGAATGGGTCGTCAAGGAGGCCGAGAAGGAGATGGACCGCCTCGACAAGCTGGCCGAGCAGATTCTGGAGGAGAACGGCCCTGACGACCCAGTGCTCATGGATCTTTACGAGGTACGTAGCCACTGACTGGACCCCTGCGAAATCGAGACAGCTGCTGACTCTCCCGCCAAAGCATATGGACAAGATGGACCCCTCCACCTTGCTACGCGAGCCTCGCTCATTCTAACCGGTCTCGGCTTCAACAAGATCACCATCCACAAGAAGACCAAGGATATGTCGGGTGGTTGGCGTATGCGTGTTGCGCTCGCCAAGGCCCTGTTCGTTAAGCCTAGTCTGCTGCTGCTTGACGACCCTACTGCCCATCTGGATCTAGAGGCCTGTGTGTGGTTGGAAGAGTATCTTAAGAAGTGGGAGCGCACCCTGGTCCTCATCTCCCACTCGCAGGATTTCTTGAACGGAGTGTGCACCACCATGATCGACATGCGAAAGCAGCAACTCATGTACTACGGTGGTAACTTCGACTCGTATGTCAAGACTCGCAAGGAACAAGAGATTAACCAGATGACCGCCTACAAGAAGCAGCAAGAAGAGATTAAGCACATCAAGGAATTCATCGCCAGTGCTGGTACATACGCCAACTTGGTGCGCCAGGCCAAATCTCGCCAGAAGATTCTCGATAAGATGATTGCGGACGGTCTGATCGAGGAAATTAAGGAAGACCGGGCCTTCACCTTCAGATTCACTGACGTGGACAAGCTGCCTCCCCCGGTGCTGGCCTTCGACAACGTCACATTCTCTTACTCGGGTAACCCAAAGGATGACCTTTACCGCAACATTGATCTTGGTTTCGACATGGATTCCCGAACGGCTCTTGTTGGCCCCAATGGTGTTGGTAAGAGTACACTGCTTCGTCTAATGACGGGAAAGCTTTCCCCCACAGACGGCGCCGTGAAGCGCCACACTCATCTTAAGCTCGGAATGTACTCGCAGCACAGTGCGGAACAGCTCGACTTGACTAAGAGTGCTTTGGATTTCGTACGTGACAAGTTCCATGACAAGTCACAGGATTACCAGTACTGGAGACAATGCCTCGGAAGGTACGGTGTTTCTGGCACCGTCCAGACATCCATCATGGGCACTCTCTCCGAGGGTCAGAAGAGTCGTATCGTCTTCGCCCTGCTCGCAATCGAGTCCCCCAACATGCTTCTGCTCGACGAGCCTACCAACGGTTTGGATATCCCAACAATCGACGCTTTGGCCGACGCCATCGAAAACTTCACTGGCGGTGTCATCGTGGTATCCCATGACTTCAGGTAAGTCTGCTTCTCGGCTAAACCAGTGAAGAATTAGCTAACCGCTCTATAGATTGCTCGACAGGATCGCAAAGCAGATTCTTGTCTGCGAAAATAAGACTATCAAGCCTTGGGAAGGCACAATAGGCGAGTACAAGAACTACCTGCGGAAGAAGATGCTGGCAGCCGGCGCTGTCTAAAAGCGTGTTCGATAGTTGGGATTTAGAAGATGCATTCATTGGGACGCCTCGCCTTTCAGGATGCGGCATGGCGTCCCATCATAAGGTTCTCGGCAGATTAACGATTTAAAAAGTATCTGCACGCCGGGACCTACAGCTCAAAATACAGGGTAAGCCATAGATTAGGCATTTGTCCGACCACCATACACATAGAGCCGCACCAGGGGTTGTTGCTTCTTTCGTAAAAACAAAAGGTGCAAAACCTTGCGCTGGGATGGACGGCCGAACAGATAGATGGATGGGATTTAATGCCGGGCTTTGTCGCCGCCAGAACACGTTCTGGGCGGGTTGGCTTGTTGGATGGTTTATGGGTTAGATCCTGATGAGAAAAATGTGAACTTGACCGATGATACCATCCCATACATAGTAGACAAACCGATTCTAAGGCATTGATCTTGAGCATCAGCACAGATACTTTTCATTCTCGCATTTGGATTTTCTACCCGTGGTTTTTGCTTACCCAGTCTGGATGGATAGATTTGTTACACGATATAGAATTGACGTTTACTGTCCTTCACACCTAGCAGCTGCCCGACGTCGTGATATCTATCTATAGGTATCTATGGCCCCGTCTTAAACACGTTGCCTGCACTGCACTATACCTATCTATGTGCGTAGGCAGCAATGTGCCAGACATTCCTCTGCATTCCTCGCGATAAGTATCAAGCTGAGCCATATACCAAGCACCTACCCAGTCTACAGAGGGATCACACATGTAGCCCTATTTCCCACCTCTTATCCTCAATACGAGCAACTAATACAAGAGAAAAGCAACTGAGCCAGAACGCGGGAGTGAGAGCTAGATATAGCGAAAGAAGAGTCCATTCAACATCTTCATCTTCATCCTCATATCTAAGTAGGTACCTAAGTAATTACACTCAACCCTCCCCGGTTCCTCATTCCTGCCACCCTATTATGTTGTCTGGTCAATGCATCACTCAACAGACTAATAAAACTTAGTCGATGAATACTAAAAAGAAAAACAAAATAATAGTAGTAGTAGTAGTCTCCCATCCTCGGGGTAGAGGGAAAAAACAAAACAAAAGCGAACGCCCTTTGATGTCTGACTTTTAGTACACACAGTGAAGAAGTCTTCCTTTAGACCCCCCGTAAACGCCGCTGTCTGTGTCTCAAACAAATGAATTTACATCGCGAATCAAATATCCATCTCCCCATCCGCGATGGCGAGGCGTTGCTTAGTAGTTTTAGCCTTCTTACTACCTCCTTTCCGTTTCTTCGAGGCTTTCGTCTCGGGCTCGACAGGGGTCGCGGTGCCCGATGGTTTATTTTCATCATTGAAGTGACCCTCGCCTATTTCTTCGTGTCAGTGCACATCTCCAAGTAAGAAATTCGTCTGCAAGTTGGAGCAACTCACCCTCATGGTACATATCATCCAGGCTGACGGCTTCACGTTTTCTCTTGTTGCCGCCACGCTTCTTTGCTGCCTTGTCAAGTTCACCACTCTCAAGGAGTTCCTTCTCGCGTTGTTCGATAAGTTCAGCTTGCTCATCATCAGCCAGCCACATGGCGATATCACGGTTTCGGTTTTCGGGGGGTCGACGACCGCTAAAGTCGACACCTCTAGCACCGCCTCCTTGGATAACGACACGTTGCACCTCTTCCTTTTGCATTGCTCTCTTGCGTATTCGCTCTTCGATAGTTCCCCGCGTGATGAGTCGATACACTGTGACTTGCTTCGTTTGGCCGAGACGATGAGCGCGGTCCATCGCTTGCGAGTCAATCGTGGGATTCCAATCGCTATCGTAGAAGATAACCGTATCGGCAGATGTCAAATTGATACCGAGACCACCAGCACGTGTAGACAGAAGGAAGACGAAAATCTCGGGACGTGTTTGGAAGTCGTGAACCGTATCTCGACGATCCTCAAGCTTCGTAGAACCATCAAGCCGACAATATTTGTAATTGCGATATGTCAAGTATTCTTCCATGAGATCAATCATTCTAGTCATCTGGAAGTATAACAGCACGCGATGACCTTCTTCTTTGAGCTTGAAGAGAAGGTGGTCGAGCTTCGCAAGCTTACCGCTGTCCGTCACGAAGCGACGCATGCTCGGAACCGTAATATTGGTAAAGCGACGCTTCTCGTTATCTGGCGTGGGCAGGAGCGCCTGCTGTGGGTATCGCTCCAGAGGGACGTGGCGTTCCACTAAGGCCTTCTCTTCGATGGAGTTGGGCCCGTACAGCGTCTTTCGCATAGACACATTGAATAATGTGTCCTCGCGTTCCGCAACGGGCGCTCGCGTGCCTTCACAGAAGACATCAACCGGCGGAGCAGATGCTCCTGGCAAAGCAGCTTGTTCCAATCGGCTGAGACCAGAATCGTGCCATTGTGACTGGGAGATATTCATCAGACTGCTGAGTACGCCCGAATCTGTGATATCTGCGAGTGGTTTCCTGTTCATTCGCGACTTGATTTGGAACAAAGCATGTGCTGGCGCATAGTTTTCTTCCCCTGGTTCATCGTAGATAACTTGCATATGGCCGAGCCGATCACTCTTCTTAGCCAAGTCACAAGCTCGAGAAAAGATGTCTTTACGACTAGCCTGGTAGGCCTCCTGTGGACTTGTGTCGGCAAAGCGTAAGAAGGCGAATGCATCGCTGCCTGTTGTGCTGGCCTGAATATTTGACGGGTCCCAGATGTTCATGAGATGGTTCAAATACTTATTTCGGAAACCGGCATGTTCGTTGTCCTTGCCGGCTTTATACAATCTTCCGCCCTCGGCCCATACGAGACGTGGTAGTTTGTATTCGATCAAGCTACGCGTTGAATAACCAACCTGAACATTATTTCCCTCGCGAACAAATGAAGCGGTTTCCGCAAAATAACCAGATGAAAAGGGGCTTGTGGTATCCGCGCGCTGGAAAAGATCAGGGTGATTGCACACCTTCCGGAACTGCATTACCAAATTCATAAGTGTGCCAGAATCTTGATCATCTCCCATAGTCGCCTTTTCAATCAAATCCATGAAACTGATCTGGTTCCTCAAGTTTCGGTAGTACGCACGCTGCCTGTAGGTGAGTTCACAGAAAACATCGAGCTCGATCTTGTCTCCTAATTCTTTCTGGACGTGCTTCTTCACACGACGCAACATGAAGGGCTTGAGGATCAAATGCAGCCGCCTAAGCTGGTCCTCATTTAACGTCGTGTTGCTTTGCGCATGTGATTCGATGTCCTTGGAGAACCACTCGCTAAATTCATCATGCGAATCGAAAAGAGACGGCATGATGAAATGTAGAAGAGCCCACAGCTCTTGCATGTTATTCTGGATGGGGGTACCCGTAAGCAAAAGACGGTTACGGCAGTGGAAGCCAAGCAAACACTTCCATCGCGAACTTTGAGAGCTTTTGATGGCTTGTGCTTCATCTAAGATCATATACTGCCATCGCATCTTTTGGAAGTAGGCGACATCAGAGACGACTAGCTGGTAGGATGTGACGAGGACGTGGAAGGGCGCATCTCTGCGATAAGTATTGTGTTTCCGATCCCAGAATTTGCGCAGAACCTTTCGATCTCCAGCCGTTCCCCAATATGGAAGTACTTTAAACTCAGGGACAAACTTGGCGATCTCCTGTTGCCAGTTGTGCAGCGTAGAGGCGGGTGCAACAACTAGATAGGGGCCCCAAATATCGTGAACTTCGGCAAGATAAGCCATGACGGAAATAGATTGCACAGTCTTTCCTAGACCCATTTCGTCGGCCAATATACCGTTGATACCTTGCTCATATAGATTAGCAAGCCAGTTGAGGCCCTTGAGCTGATATTCCTTGAGTTGGCAATTCAAAAGCTTAGGTTGCTCGACAGTAACGTCGCCGAGCCCCGTTGGGTTCTGGAAGTTCATCTCGCCGTCCTCGTCCATATCATCTTGTGTTTTGTTAAAGGCGCGTGCCTTCTGCTGCGCTTCGGCAATAGCATTCTGCGCATTTGCGATGGCAGCAGCTCTTAGCGTCTCCTCGTCCTCAGCATCAAAGTCGAGCTGGTTGAAGTCTGTTACCTTGGAGCCGATAGGACCAGTAGGTTCGGCGACATCAACCTTGTTTGAGGCGGAAGGAACGTCGGCAGCGGGTGCGATATCTGGATTGTCTGTACTACGCTCAACCTCGTCGGTCTTGATCTTCTTGCCGATGAAGTGAGAATAGAGCTCGGTTTGCGAGATCAAGAAGTTGAGCTTCCTCTTCTGACGTGCAGCTTCACGGTCGGCCTCTTCCTTGCGAGCGTTCTCTAATTCTTGACGTTCTGCTGCTTTGCGCATATCCCTCTCTTCACGCTCGTTTCGTTTCCAGAAGCCCATCATGTCACGCATGCATCGCTTAGCACGAGCCTGCAAGTCCTTGGTACCCTTGTTCGTTCGTAGTTGCCAACGTTTGGCTTCTTTAGAAGCGAGGATAGCTGTCTTCTTCAGGTTGGAAGCTTTCGTTGCATAGGAGTCAGTCGCCAACTTGAAGGTCTTGACCACATCTTTGCGAGCCAGATCACGCCAAATCTGATCGTAGATCTGGTTGTAGCCCTTCGATTGAAATTTGGTCTCCAAGGGGTTGGCAGGGAGCTCCTCGATGGCCTCCTTCTTCTCCTTTGGCTCCTTCGTGCTCTCCTTCGGCTCTTTATCCTTGTCCTTGTCTTTGGGTTCCTTATCTTTGGCCTTGCTAAGCTTGATACGGATCTTGGTTTCCTCCCTCGCTGGAAGTTCCTCACCGGCATCCAGGGCAGCCTGAGCTGCCTCAGCAGCATCTTTCTCAGCCTGTTTCTGTTCTTTCGATTTTTTGGGGCGCGTACCAGACCGACCTTTAGTCTTCGTCTTGCCGTTGCTCTCCTGATCTGTAGCGTGGAACGAAGACATGGTGCCGCCTTCCAAGTTGAGTTCAAGGGCTTGGAGGCCGCGGGCCGGACCCTTGATACCTTTCTGGAGGATCAATCTGGTTTGTTGTGCCTTCTTGTTGGCACGTTCCGCCTCACGGAGGTGCTTATTACGTTCAGCTTCGTCTTCAGCGGCAAGGGCTCTGGCTAAAGCAGCCTCTTTCTGCTCAATGGTGACCTGCATCGACTTCTCGCGTCTTCGTTTTCGCTGCATGTCTTTCTTGCGTTCTTTTTCGGCGTATATCTCTCGTTCACGGACCTCGTGCAACGCCTCCTCGTAGTGCAGTTCATCATAACGACGCTTTGCGAGACTCACATGGTCCGCTAGCTTTCGTGACAAAAAGTTGGATAGCTCACTACGCCGAATGATGTGATCCTGGTATTCCGCCTGTTCTTGATTGAGCTTGCGTCTCTTAATTCTCCCCGTGAAAAACTGCTCCTCTATATCAAGTTCGGACAGGTCAACATCGTCGGCCCTGGTCTCGAGCTGCTCGAGGAGGTTTTGGATCTTCTTTTCTTTGTCGGCAGACACAGGCTTTGGCTTGGGTTGGCCGTTGACTTGCCTCTTGGGTGGCTTGGCGGGTGCCTCTTTTGCGTGTGTGGATGAAGATCGACGCGACTCTTTCTTGGAGCTGGCCTCTGAGTCTCTTAGCAACGACTCGCGAGTCTTGCTCTTGCGAGGCGCCTTCTCCTTCTTTGGCTCGGCCATGAGGGGCGCTTTCGGCTTTGGAAGGGGCTCTGCGCTCGAAAGGATATTGGAGAAGGACATTAGTTCGGCTGCGCGACTGGGAGTCTGTCCACCGCGTATTAGCATATCGTGACAGGCCAGGATAGATATGTCGAATGAGAACGACAGATAGACACGGTGTATACATACGCTTGATGAGGCGGTCGGTGTGGCCGACGCAGGTTCGGGATTCAATATGGAAGGCAGTGAGGGCGCTGGGGTGGATGTCTGACGAGTCGTGGATGAAAGGGAATCGGATGGATTCCGGTGGCGGGACGAAGGGGAACCCATGCGGAGATGGTTGGTGGCCGCGTCGGCACCGTTCTTGGGGTGCGAGTGCGAATGAGGATGCGAGCTGCGCGAAGGAAACTTTGAATTCGCGGCAGGCGACGAAGACCCATACCCGTTATTCTTGGTGTTGTTGCTGTAGTAATGCGAGGACTCGGACTTTGAGGGTGGATAGTCGTATGCATCCGACCGCGACTGTGCAGGTAAGGGAGACTCGTTAGCTTCTGGATGTAATGAGGAAGGTTGCCATTTTACTTTGCTTTGCACAAGGCGAGGCGAGGCGAGGCGTTGTGGGCAGTGGCCAGGGACGGTGGACAGTGGACTGGTGAATGGGGATGGGCGCTATGGTCATCAAATTCTCAGTTGGATGAGACAGGGTGTCTGCTCCCAAGTTTGCCCGCCAGTCAGACAAACCGGCCCCATACACTGTGACTGCGACTGTGGCACTCGCCGAAGCATCGACGGGGGGTATTCAATTCTTATTCCTGTTCTTGTTCTGCTGCAGCCACAGCCAGCCGTCTTTGTCTTTGTCTACTTCAACGCGACCGGCTCATTGTCTGGGCAATCGCCGACTTCGCGATGCAACCAGGGCACAAGGCACGGTCGGTCGATACGGGCAGAAGCTGATGATGAATGGATACATGGACGGATAGATAGACAGATAGGCAGATAGATGGGATGGGACGGGTATAAATAGCCAGTATGCACAGACAGACGAGATGTTATGTTATAAGGGATCAACGTGGTTCACATGCCCGTGTTCAACTTACCTGTTTTTGCCAGTTATCAGAGGGCCGCCTCTCCTTGGTCGTGTCGGTCAGAGGGTCGTAGAAGCTGCCGGAAGACTTCTCGTGCATGGGCCGCGGGAAGTCAGCCTTGGGCGGCTGCAGAGGCCCGTTGCCATTCGTCGAGGACAGGGCCGACGACGATGCCATGATGGAACTCAAGGCCCCTTGCGGGGCTGCAAGCGGCGGCGGCGGCGACAGGATGGACGAGAGCGGTGGTCGAGAAGGAGGGCAGCTTGGGTGGGCGATGGCGAATGGAAGACGGATGCCGACGACGGTGATGGTGATGATGACGATAATGCAGCAGTGGTGGCAGTGGTGGTGGTGGTGGTGGTGGCGATGGTGCGGTCGCCGGTTGTGGGCTTACGAAAAATCTAAAATGCGTCGAGGCAGTCGGGAGATGTCATGCTAGCGTTCGCGCGC